>VTON01000143.1:0-294330 GCA_009617725.1 Hydropsyche tenuis | reverse complement strand
AAGGACACGCAATCGCGCACAAACGAACAAACCCGTAATTCCACAAAGAAAATCGACGCTCATAATTCAAATTCCCTTAAACATACAAATAAATAAATCAAAGATTTGAATTATGCGCGTTCGAACTAAATTCACCGTTATGTATAAAAGATTTAATGTTTCGAATAATTTAGTTTGTTTGACATCTTCACAACCTTTGTGTGGAAAAGCTTCCGTGATCGCTGACGGTTCGTTTGATTGATTCGCCCTTTAACCATGCGATTTTGCAATGTGAAATAAATTATTTCTGAAAACCGCCCAATGTTTCGATATCGATCATTTAATGGCAGGCTTGCAATTCCCGGATTTTTTCTTCTCCCGGTTGCAGTTTGCACTTGCAACGGCCCCGACATGCAAGCGAGTTAATGACACTATTGCGTGTCGGATGCCGTTTTACACTTCCTTTGACAGTTGCCATTAATTTCTTTTTTTTTCGCCTGCATAGTGTAGTGCGAACTACCGATTAATAGCTGTTTGATTGCATACGTGTGTCGACGTTGTAATTTCTTCATTTTGCCGGATTGCGTCGTTATGTGACATGAGTGGCAGTTTGATAATTGAATAAGTTCATTGTGTGTTTTTATTATCATTCATTTTCTGCGCGATTCGTTCAATTTCATGAAATTTTATATTATATTATAACTCACGTTGATGATTTTACTTTTTATAATATCGGTTCATCTTCGAGGTTTAGTAATATTCAACTATTACACAAATACGTATGGATGATTTGAGATTATTTCAATAATAGAATGTTTGAAAGTTTACTTCGGAATGATACCAAAAAAATATTTTACTGAGTAGATATCATATTATATATGATGTTAATGATAAGCGTTCCAAATTAAAATAATCAATTAATCATGTTTCTGAAACAAATTAACTTCTCACAGATTAAAAAAATACGATAAAGTTAAATTCAATTATGACGTCTTATCAAAAAATTAATTTCAACATCTCTTCAATCCCTTTTCGCGATTAAAATAAACCTCCAGTTAGCGGAGTGTTTTACAAGTTATAATTAAAAGGATATTCGAGATTAGCTGAGGCATCCGCGAGGAAAGAAAAAAGTTAATCCGAAAGCTTTTACAACACCCCCTCAAATAGTGAATAACGACATAATTTCTCGTGTGCAACGTGTACGGGCTAAACGGAAAGAATGCGGCGAAAAGTGAGGGGTGGGTTAACAACAAATTAAGGAAGTTGCACGCAGAAAGGGGAAAGTGGGGTGGTTTGAAGGGGAAAGGTGTCGACCCCTAAAAGCTCGGGCTGTTACAGGGTTGGCCTGCAAAAGAGTAATTATCACGTCTCATATTTGTCTTCTGGAAATAGAAGTATAAGAAAAAAAAAAGAACAATATCGTTAAATCTAATAGAATATAGATACTCTATATGTAAATGCAGTACTTGAATAAAAAAATATATCAATTAACTTTTGTAAATGTCAAATTGATAATTTCATTATTCGTCTCATTTAATGTACGAAACAAAATATGTTGTCGTTTTGAACTGCATAAATATGCCATAATATAACTTGGCGTATGTGATGTGAGTAACTGACGTTTCGCTTTGCACATGTGCCAACAACGTGTTATAATTTTATAACGCCGGCAATATATTCGGGCAATTTTCATAAAAAGCCAAAGTGAATTTCACTTTTTTCCTCACAAAGCGCAGTTTATACTTAATGCTTAGAATTTATGGGCGGTTGTTGTATTTTAAATAGCGCCGCGAAACGTGTGAGATAAAAGCCGTTTTAAATTTACGACTATCGCATTTATAAATAAATTTGACATTACGTATTATACAGCACAACTGTATTCTATACGCGAATGCATTAACATATATTCCGAATCGTAAATACGATAATCAGAAACGGCAACAATATTCTGCGGCATACTTTCGAAAACGCTCAACTTTCGCATCGTTTTTACACCGAATTCTTATGCAAAAACGTCCTCGGGCATTATGCATTTATATTTTTTTTACATTCGAGCCGAAGTAATTTTTTACGGTCGATAAAGATCCTTTGAAAAATGAATATGGCCGTCGGGGACGTTTTCTTTTACGCATCCCGCCCGCACCGCGCATCGCAAGAACGTGAAATATGTCGCTATAAAGATAATCTATTTGTTGCCAGTGGTGGCGGTCTCCAAGAACAAAGGGTGAAAACCATCCTGGAGGCTCGGTTATGGGGAAAGGGCACACCTGAAAGACAGGACCTGAAGGGCTGGAGCGTAATCGGCGCAGTCAATCACTATGGTGCATGCGAGACACCTGGTGACGTCTCCGTTTTCAGGAAAAGTACTCGTATTTTCTGGTATTATTGATAAGTGTTTGTTGGTTTTTTTAGATTTGTTTGTAAAGAATCTGATTATTTGATTAATCAAAAAATATTCGGTTAAATTGATCATATTAGTTATAGAAGCTGGACAAAATCTATTTTTAATTTGAATTTGGGAACGCATTCAATTTTGAAATAATACAATTAAAAATTTTTGAAAATTTTAAATTTGCCTTCACAATCTAACGTAATTTTTATATATTATATTAATTTCTATTATAATGGAATTTCGATTATCCGGATTAAACGGAGATTGGACATGGTCCGGATAGCGAAAAATACAGATAATAAAAAAAAATGTATTGAATAAAAATTATCAATTTATTAAAAATACACCTGTTTTCATAAAAAAACTACCACTCTAAGACACTGCGTTCAAACCGTATTTTTTCCCACATTTTTGTACAAATTCTGTTCATTTTTTTTTCGCTGAATGCTATTTTCATTGCGAACACATGTGACTAAGTTTCGTCCCTTTTCAAAAATTATTAAAGCTTTTGTTAGTTTCGTTTTGTCTTCCAACGAGTGAACATGCCTAACGATAAACAAATGTCTGTTGCGACAAAGGCGAAAATTGTGGCTTTGTCTGAAGAAGGCAAGTCATACAGAGAAATATCTCGAAAAGTAGGCTTTGCTCATAGTTCGATTATAATTTTTTTACGGAAATACCGGGAAAGTGGCTCGTTAGAACGAAGAAAAGGAAGCGGAAGAGGCCGATCGACGAGCGTCCGGGATGATCGTCAAATAACGAGAATTTTGAGATCCGACCGTTTCCAATCGTTGTCGGAAATCAAAGAGAAGTTTGCTTCTACAACTGGAAGCCAAATTTCGACAACTACTCTACACAGAAGGCTCATAGAGCAAGGATACATCTCGCGGCGCTCGGCGAAAAAAAAGCCACTTTTGACCCCGAAAATGAAGAAAAACGCGACTGCAATGGGCCAAAGAACACCGAAATTGGACTTCGAATGACTGGAATAGAGTCATCTTTTCAGATGAGTCGAAGTTCAATGTTTTCAACAAGGATGGAGTGCGGTCTGTGCGTCGGAAGATGGGTGAACGATACAGTGAAAACTGTATCACCCCCACAGTCAAATTTTTTCCCATCTGTCATGGTATGGGGATGCATGACAGGGTATGGATTGGGGTCAGTTATTTTGTAGATGGTTCAGTCAATGCATTAAAATATAAAACCATCATACTAGATCAAGTTCTTCCGACGTATGAAGATTTGACGCAACATACCGCAGAGCCCATCTTTCAGGACGATTCTGCACCATGCCATCGAGCCCACACGGTAAGAAAAATAATCTTTCTTTTTTACTTCAAAATTGATTTAAACAATAACTAATATCATATTTTAATTACAGATCGATAAATACAAAGAAGAATTGGGAATGACTGCTTTAAAATGGCCTGGTAATAGCCCAGATTTAAATCCCATTGAGCATCTCTGGGCCATTTTAAAGAAAAAAAAAGTTCAAAAGTTCAAGCCGTCCAACGTTAAAGATTTAAAAAATATATTCTGGATGTTTGGAGAAAAGAAATCGATATAAATATAATTAAAAATTTATATAATAGTATGCCACAAAGAATTTTAGAAGTTATTAGAAATAATGGTGGAGTTACTAGATATTAAATATCATTTAAAATTTATTAAATTGTTTTATTTATTAAATCCTATTGAAATCTACAAAAAAATGATGAAACATTCAGAAAAGAGCAAAAAAAAAATAGCTAACATCTCCTATGAATTTAAGTATCCATAAATCACAAACATGTGTTCTCAGAGTGCTGCAGTGTAATTCGACACCGTCTTCTTTTTTTTTTTGATGACCGAAATGTTTCCGATAAAAATTATCTCATTTTAGTGTTAAACGGATGAATGGATGTCTACGGTCATAAAATTGTATAACACAAAAAATTTCATGGTAAATTATGGTCGGTATAGAGTTATTTAGTCGAAAATGAAGAGTGGTAGTTTTTTTATGAAAACAGGTGTAATTTACATATAAACATTTTTCGTGTGTATAATTATGTACACAATCTTCAAGTATTTTTTAAACGTATTTATAGTCTATTTATTTTTACTGTTTTTGGTTATTTTATACTGGCAAAATTTACGAACGAAACATAAAATCGCTACCGTGATGTATTTATCGATTTCCAAGATTATAATTATTGAAGTTATTCTTTTAACGCCATCTTTGAGAAGATTTTTAACTCCAAAATTTTTTTTAATAAAATTACTGTCAGATTTTAATTTGACCATCCTCATAGTTGAGTCTATATAATTTTGTTACGCACTCGTAAATTTTCGGATGCATGTTTTGTAAAAAAAAATCATTAAATCTACTATTAAAAATAAATAAATAATTTTTTGATCAATCTGAATAATAGAGGTTCTACTATACTTCAAAACTCGAATTCGAAAAATTTCAATTGGTTTCGCCCACTTGAAACATACTTCATTCTAAGTACTGACAATCCGATCACAATAATTCAAAAAAATCACAACCCTTCAAAGAATCTATAACTTTATCAACACATACTCAAAAAACTCGGTCACAGAACACAAGTGGATCATAATGTCGACATTTCATCGAATTTATTCGATGATGACGCTTTCGGAAAGTGATTTAAGAAACGCTGCTCGAAGACGGGTATATGTCTCTCGGGTCGTTAGGACCAAATTGCCCGCGACTTGTGCATTCTTATGCCCATAAGAGTCGTTATGTACGCTCATAGGAAAATAACTAAATACGGATATAGTATCTGGAGATAAGGAGGAATGTGGCGGAAAAATTTTAAATGTTTGCCTGGGGTGCGCTCGCAGTCTAACGAGCCGCTTCTATATTTAATTCGAGTGTAAAAGGGTTGTTTGGGAACGGTTAACCCTCGTGTGATGGGTGAATAATGTAAATTCGAGAGGTTTTGGAAGTTTTTTTTTAAACACATTCGATAAACGATTCGAATAAATGATATTTCGAATTGAATAAGATCCTAATTTCGATTTATGTGCTATAAATTTCAATTAAACATAAAAAAACTTCAATTTTGTAAGATCTAATCAACACAAAAATAAGTTAAATAGAATTATTACTTCGGTATAGCACCCAAAAACTGGATTAGGGTTAAAACAATTCGATATGCAGGTGATCGTTTGAGTGCGCCTATTATGTTCGTTGAGTATAATCTACGGTTCAAATTTCAATAGGAAAACTTGTCCCGCATTTGTATTGAAATAAGTTTATGATAAAACAATTAAATGAAGGTGGGGCATTAATTTAATTCACGAAATAAACGCCATTTGAGCGGGAACTTTACGTCGAAGTTAGAAATAGGGGTGTAAGAACATCGCGACCGATATGCAGATATGCTATTTATCCTAAACGGGTTAACGATTATATGTACTATATAACTATAGTTTCAAATCATTAATATAATTTTTTATATTTGATTTTAAATTAATTGAAAATTAAACATTAAATTTAATTCACATGGCAGAAAATAAATATTATAGTAAAAAAGTTTCAAAAACAGCATTTTTCGCAAATGAATTTTATAGATCAGGTTAATGTCTTCTGAGCTGAAACGATAAACTGAGAAGAGAATCGTTCCCATTATGAAAAATTACGTTTATTATGGTGCATTTTATGGTGTTTTGATAGGATAATATACGAGCGTTCGCCTCTCGTGGAATTTATGATCATGCAGGCGTGTTTTAGACGCATCGGAAAGAAAATATTAATTAATTTAAAAACTTACCCCAACATATTTTCACGGCTATTATCAAGGCTATTAAATGTCTTCTCTTCATATCCATGTTGTTTTTCGATGGTATTTTTTTTTTGTCTTTATACACTACTCTCACCTCATAATCACTAAATTAATTGATTAACACTACGTTTAATAATTGATCCAATCACTAATTGACATCGCATATCTTTCCAGACACAGCATCAAATGTTTCTTCAACACCGCACCTGAAACAAAACATCAATAATTTATTAAAACACGTATGAAAATATAATTTATAAGAGCTTAAAAATTTATCCACAATAAATAAACGAACGGGTTTCAGTGTCGGTACAAGCGCAGGATGTTGTTTGCTCGGGACTTTGACAACTTCCCGTCGATGTTGAACCACTTCGGGCTCGGGACGTGATTTTAACACGTCCTCGAGTGTATTTTAAACATGCCCTTATCGTGTATGACAAGAAACTACTGATCTGGCCATTAATATTTCAAAACGGTGGCTGCACGGGTGGTTTGAGGGCCTCCGGCCGTGTCAACAGGGTGCGTTCGTTCGGTAAATAAATATACACATGGAAAACAGCCGCGTGTCTGTGTTAAAAGCGTTTACTTAACACTTTTTACGCCGTTTTTTCGCCTTTTTTGTGTGTGACATGTTTTTTTTTCGGTGTGTGCATTCCCCGGCTATGGGACATGTGTTGGATGTGTCGAAAACGCGAGGTGAATCGAAAAAAAGTTGACTCGGATCGATTTATTTCATGTTCGAATCTGTGTCCTGTACAAAACATTGGAGGAATGTATGTTCGGCTCCGATGGTTAATCGTGGAATTGCGTGTTTGTGGAAAGCTGTAGTAAATGCTAGAATTCAAAACGAATTATTGCCTCTGTAGGCTATCATTATAGATCACGTCAAACTTCAACACGACTCGCGATTTATTCAGTCAATTTTTCAATCAATTAAATCAAGCCGCAACTTTCCTTTATTATTGCGTGGAAAGCTGAAATTTCGCGGAACGAACATTCATAGTATTTTCCATTGACCTGTTTTTTTAATAACGAAAGAAACTGATGAATGTATTCAATTCATAATGGAAATCAAAAGCCCATCCACAGGTGCTTCTATTCAGTGCATAGATCGATGATAAAGCCATCTCAGGATCCGATCTGGCAAAGCCAGAAACTCAATAACAAACAAAAAAAGGTCACAGAACACACTGATATATTACGGGGCGTCTTTTCGTACGTAATTTACGATATCAAAATGTTTGCTATTCGGCTCCCTAGCTAAGCCGTATTGCGTTACAACGACACCTATTTACTTTATGATACGGTTTTTTTTTCTCCACCAAGATCATGTATAGCATATGGAATGCACACGTGGCCGATCTCACGGGCTGCTTCATGTATTTATCATGGGGACATTTACACTTTTGAATTTTTTCAGACGTATGATGATGCGTGCCATTTGCGGCGATGACACGTTGGCATGATGGTAATCGTCTTTCTCGGTTCGTTTCAATGTTAATACGAATATATTTCACTTTCAAAGAGCAAATTATGATGTCGGAATAAATTTTGTCGATTTGCTCTTCAGACGCGTGTCCGAAATGATTCGTTTGTGTTTAACATCGAAACACGTGTTGCCGATACATTTCGCTCCCTCCCATATGACTAATTTGGCGAAATTTCACAGATGCTTTGGAATTTGTAAAAGTATCGAATTTCATGTTTGAAGGATCCGTGTCTCGGATTTTATTTACTTTTCATTGGTTGGCTTTGAAAAAAAATCACGATTCTGCTTAAAAGGATGTAGTTTATTATTTAATTAAGCATATAGAGAGCAGGCGTGATTATCTACCGAAATTTTAAACGGTGAAAAAATTCGTGTGCAACTTATACGAGTCACCCCCTCTTGTATATTTTATGACTCTATATAAATCAATTGAAAAGCAGATGTCGTCGGTATTTCTGTGACTTCGTAAAAATGTTTTGCTTTTCTTGGGTAAACAATTATTTTTTCATGGTTCTAACAACTAAATTTAGCGAAACTATTTACTGCTTTTGTGTCAATGAATATACATCGCACCCCGTCGCTAGGGATGAAACTTTGAATACAGAAAACGCTTATTGTCGTTTTTGTCTTTGAAATCGACGATTTTGTTTCTTTGTTTGAAACAATGATGAGACCGTATTGCCAAACAAACACTCTATTGTTCAAAAACAATATTGCCTTAATAAAGGTTAGCTTGTATTATGATAATGGCGAACATTTCGTCTATTTACGATGTTACAAAAAGCTTAGCTAAATACAACAATAGTAAATCGCACAATCAATAGAAAAAAATGCTCACAACTAAATTTATTTTTACTACCTATATTTCATCGAAATAATAGTTACACGTAATTACATTTGTACATGACTTTGGTCCTCAATATTACGAAATATGTAATCTACTTCCAGTTTCTTAATTAATCGACGGCATGCAATGCATTTCGGGGGAAATAAAATGACAAAGTTTATTGTCGTTTTGAGTGGTTTTATGTACAAATTCTCTACCCGCTAAACATTCGAAGTAAATGAAAGAAATATAAAAAAAATAATTCCATTTACAACGTGCTTGCTTTAATTTATTCATGCGCTTAATGAAATTTTCCACTGACCCGATCTTGAATGCTTAACAAAAGCAACCCTGTAATTATCCGCGTTGATAATCCTTACCAGGAAAATATCGAACAATAGCTCGCAGCGCAGTAAATAACATCGATATGGAAGAATAAAGATGGATACAAAAAAACGTAACTATTTACACTGTTATATCGGATCAAAGGGAGACACGGATATATTTTATAGAGAGCGCGACACCCCGAACAAAAGTTGAAAGGGAACAAAAGGGCGACGGAACAAACACCCCGCACACGTTTTTAGTATTATTGTAAGGATTTTTTTTAATTTACTCGCTTCAAATGTGACCCAAAACTTACAATAGGAGCTTAACGAAGGCGACACTGCTAAATTCGAAAAACATGCATTTTATTAACTGTAGTAATTGTACGAGTTCATATATTGGGGTTATAGACGTTATTGAATTCCCAATTGAGAAATTATGTTACAAAAATTCATTTATCTTAACTTAAATTGAATTGATTTTAGATACAATAAAAAATCATATTGCATAATCAAGCGAGTTCGTTTTTATAAAATATTGATTATTGAATATTTTCGTTAACATTTCAAACTTTCTTGTATAAAATGCATTGTGCTTTTGATTAATGTGCAGGTTGTACATTCATGTCCAACTTTGGACCCAAGCAAATCTATTTCCCATGGTTACGCATTGTCAAAATCACAATATTCCAACGAAAAGATCCATTGAAACTTTTCCGATAACAAAAGTGCACAGGATGCCGTCAAGGTGAGTGGAGCAGATGTTTACTCGATCCTCTCCATTGTGACCATTTTATTTTCCACGCACAAAAATCGGGACATTTTTGTGCTATATCGCGTCGACAGGGGCGTTACCGACCATCAACAACCCAAAAAAATCTGTCATAAAACGAACCGTTGCGAAAATAGTAAATGGACCGTGCAGAAGTTTCACATATGTCCGCGAACTTCAAACCGGCGAGCAGATGCAAAGCGTTTCTGGTCAATTTCCGCCTATAATTCCAATTTGCCTGTTGGGTTTCCCGCTTCAGTTTCTGGGTTGGAAATTTGCTATACGCACTCTTATAAATACATTGAGAAAATATCGTCCGCTGTCATCCCCGTAATATGGCCATGTTTCTTAACTTACACTCTTGGGGGCCGAAGGGAGGAGTTTACGAGATACAAACTTGGCCCTAAGTTAAAACATTTATTCAAATTTTAGAAGTTAGCATGCGTCCGGGGCGAAAGGTTGAGGAACGCCTAAGAAACTTTATTTTAAATTGTATTAAATTAAACGACGTAATAAACAATAGCGACGGTGACATTTTTCATATGACAACTTTTTCCTTATGTGCGATTGCGTAAATAATCATTACACGAAATGATTGGATGCTTTGAATGTTTGTTCCTAGAATTTTCTGAAACCATTCAGATCATGTTCTTTTGTGTTTTTTTTTTGTCAACACCTACAAAGACATTTCATACAAAAACTAACGAAAGTTAGATTTATTATACGAAATATTGTGACAGTTTCATTTCTTTTGTTTCGCACTCTCCAGAGGGGATGCGATTGCACTGCGTACACACTGCAGAACAAACAGTGAGGGATGTTTATCATTTTTTTTCCTCGTTTCGATGAAACAAAGCACTCCCAAAGTTATACTAAATTATAAATCATCGCTTGCCGACAATCTGGAGTTTTGACAAAGGTGCTATTAAGTTTTCGCGGTGTCAGGTATATAAAGTTTTCTTTCGGGCTTCCTTTTACTGCACCATCACTTCCTGATTCCATTTTTATGTAGAAGCCGCTTGTCAAACCGTCACAAGTGTACAATTTCCTTCCGAAACGGATAATAGAGCTGTTAGTTTCGTGTTCATTCGATTTGCTCCAATCTTTGGCGTTTTTTTACATAAAAAGTTTAATTGGATCGGAAAAGTTTTAGATTATTCTTTTTGATGGATATTCCGAAATTATTTTCATTCAAATTATTATTTTGTCCAAAAACTTATTAATGAAAATGATTCAGAAATCAGATAATAAATGAAGCGGAAATTTATTCCAATGGAAAATTTAATATGTTTTGATTGCATTTATTTATTTTATTAATAAAATTATACACAATACTGCGGTTCTTTTCAATTTTTATTGCTCAAAATTTTGCACATACTTCTTTGTAATTCATTCTAAATTACATAGATGATATGTGGAAATCCAGTGATAATACTGAAAGTAATTTCCATGGAAGTAAACCTGGATCTAAATAGGTATCCTCGACATAGGAACTAGGTCTTCAGGCGTCTTATTCCTGAAACTTTTTGGGAAACACCAAAGCCTCTCACTTCCTCGAAGGCATTATAGTCGCCCAAGTCATGAATATGCATATTTGGCGGGGTGTCGGTAATTTAGTGAGGAAGGGCTCGTCTGCAGCAGCGTTTGCCCTCTGCGGCCCTAATGATGCATTGCCTTATTTACATGTTTATGGTTTCAGGTGAAAAATAAGCAAATTCCGACGATGGCGGCCCATTACCGAACAGGTGGACAAATAACGAGCCTTCCTCCCTGTAATGGAGCCGGACGATAAAAGAGCGGATTCTGTACACACATATTAGGGTTGTCGATTAATTTTCGTAAACAATATAAAATTTTGTATGCCCAAAACCTTCCATTGATTTGGTGAAAAAAATCAGAATTAGCTGTATCAATTGATCAAATGTGTACGATTTTTTATTAATTTGAAAAGTATTAGGTATTCGAAATAATCTATTTATAATTATGTTAATTTTTGTCGATTCTAGTAATATTCCAGTTTATTTGAAGCAATCGGTGACCCTAACCAATGTACTCGTGGGTGATGAAAAAAGCGCACATTCCGCGGACGCATAAAACGTTTTCGCGTACAATGGGGACCTTTTCGGTGAATGTTGCGCGTTTATGAAATTGGGTCGAAAGATGGATGATAATTTTATAGATGAACCCCCGTTTTTATGAGGACGCTTTGTGCATGGTCGGTACGAAAATGTTTAGCGATGCGTTTTGTGATATGGCGGAACGATAAGGCTATTTTGTTTGGTGCAAAGTTGTACTAAAAAAATAATTTCAATCGAGTTTTTATATGACGGAATATTATTTGAATACGTGCTATGATTATTAATAGTATGGTGTTATTGTTATTGGCGAATTATTGTTCGTTGAGCGAACCAATGAAATATTACGATCGAATTGTGCTCGTTCATTGATGAGCTACATTGCAAATAAATATGAATAGTCTTTGTGAATTAAAATTGATTCGTGCTCTATTGAACGAAGATGCAATCCCATAACACTCAAGTCATAAATAAATGTAAATACAGCGGTATTTTTGCGAATTACAAAGCATCTTGAGCGTCTCCCATTGTATGGGTGATCAATAATTAAAGCAACAAAGTGCTAATATTCGTTTCGCCAGCCAGGAAGAGCAAATGTGAATAACGCTCTTCGAACAATGAACGGTTCGGGAATCCTTGAAACAATGGTGTTCCACGGAACAATAGTGTCTGGTTTGTGGGGAGGAATAAGCGCAAATAAATAGGAATCCTTACACTTCACTCACTATTGTGTCCGTTTCAATATGAACACCATAAAGCGATCGCACGGTGCCTCGAGATCTTCATTTTACAAAACACACACTATGTGGATGTATACATAGTAATTGTCTTTTCACCGAAGACCCATAATGTTATGGGGCCGATGAATAGGCGAGGCCTGAAACGATCATTATGCGTGCGCTTGTGATATTTTTAATTGGCAAATTTTGGATCAAAAGCCCGTAAACAACTCGGTCATTGTTATTGAGCTATGCGAAAGGCAAAAGAGGTTCACCGAAATTGGGGCTATGAGAAGAAAACCACTCGAAGGGCTTTTCTCAACTACGCAGAGTGGTCTGAGGGTTTGTCGGTTGCAAAAATAATAAGTGGCTCTCGAAAAACAAATTTTTAAACTTATTATTTGTAAAGAAAATAGAAGTGAGTTGTTTTGGAACTGTGCTTGACCCTAATAATCTTATTACATCGATGGATTTTTAATTTAGATGTTCATAAAATTTTATTTGAGTGTATTATGTGTGTTGGAGTATGGTTGCGTAATGAAATATGGAAAAAAACTCAAAGGTATGTAATAAATACGTATTCAAATTCCGTTTCGAAATTCCTTATCCCTTTCCTTGGGGAGAAATGGGGGACTAGTTGAAGATTCCAGTTTATTATGACGATATGATCATAGAATCAAAGGTATTTTATCGATTCAGACAAGAATTTCTTTCCGTAATAAACGACAGAATTAAAATACGCGTACTTTTTAATTTGTTTTCGATAAAGAATATTGCAATAATCCTACGAGAAAATACAAAATTTCATACGAAACCAAACGATTTGAACATACGGATTATTTTTTAAAAATAATTTCATGAAATCTCTAATTTTATTCAATTGATATGATTCAATAAAATAAACTGTACAAATAGATTATTCAATAATAATCTAATACAGACAGAACTCAATCCAAAATTCAATAATTTCGTAACATATGTGTAAATAATGTATTGCATAAATTTCATATAACAAAACAACACGAATCATAACATAATGAATAATTCAAAAATATCGAAAACATTACGAACAACCAAACAAATCAGCAAATATCCAACCCATCTTATCAACAGTAAACAATCCAATCAAAAACAAATCAATTAAACTCACCATCGAAAAGAATCCTCAACTCCGGCACAGCATAACGCACAATTCCAAAACACACAACTACCGAAGTGAATATAATAATTTTAAATAAAAATATTTTCAATCGCGTTTCGGAAACCCGCGAACGGCAAAGGACCAACAATACCACGTCCTAACCCAACGGCGACCGCTCCGCTACTGAGGAGGGGAGGGGGATGTGCGCCCCGGGACCACCAAGGGGGGAAGGGATATAAGGGGAGGTGGGGGGACAAATAAGGGGGGGGTGGGACGAATTTTCGGGAATGGGAGGGCAAAGGGCGGGAAAAACTTTGATGCATCGGATGCCCGAAATAGAGTACTGTGGGTTTCGAATTGAGTGCTGGAATTTTGTTGTGTGAATTAGTTAAAAAATGTATCGCAGAGGTTTCGAATGTATCATATTAAGGTGGAAATATACGCTACGAGAAATCGTTACGATCAGACTGTACAGTTCGAACGGTACCTACATGTATGTTATAAAACTGTACAGTTTCGTCCGATTTTTTAAGACTGCGGTCGAACGGAACAATACGAAAATTTAAATTGATTAATCGGAATCGAATGAACTGTGCCGACTGATCGTAACGTGTATGCGCTCGTTAACGATTTCTCGTAGCGTATATAGCTTGTATGCCATGTACGATAAACTGTACCGTTCGAACTATACAGTCTGATCGTAACGATTTCTCGTAGCGTATATGGCCACCATTATGGGTTTATTATAAAAAATATTTATATTTTTGCATTTGGTAGTGAATTATATAATATTTCGTAATATATAAATGAAAATTTGGTTGAAATTTTTTTGATTGATTTGTTTCTGTCATTTCGTGTTGGATTCGATCTGTGAAAAATATGTATTTACACTTTTATCGGTGGTGCGATCCCCCTCGATTTTTTCGCTTGCATTCGGTTGAAATTTTGCCTTTTACGACCGCCGTCGTAATTAATTATGAAAAAAGGCACGCTTCCCGTTAAAATTTAAACGCTCTTGTTTGCCGTCGCGCCCACTGAGATTTGCATTTGCGATTTTCATTTTTTTTACGATCGGTGTCCTATCGTGATTTCGCATCACGAAAGGGATGATCGTATTTATACATGTATACATTTTAATTTTATGACCTTTTCCGATTCGAAATAATTCAACGTTGGGTCCGCAATAATACATTTTCCAACAGTACGGACGTGTAATAGAGACATGAAATTTTTATTTTCCTCCGACATTCGAGTGAGTTGCAAAATTTTATGCGAGTTTCAAGAGCCATCGCCAATATCGAGCGAAAGCGTCGTATCCGATAATGTTCGCTGGTGGAAATTGGAGTCTTCGGTTTTCGCAGAGAGTTTCCACCGTTCGCTTGCCGCTACATAAACAATGATCATTATTCCGGGAAAGCCTTCGAGTGCCCCATAGCGTTGCCTCATTTCTTCCCCAATATAGACGAAGACTCGCCCTCATAAGCACTTGAGATCAAATATGCCTTACTGGCTGCGGGAGTCTTCTATCTCCGAACTTTTGATTTGAGTGCCACGAAATTGAAGCGATGATGGATATATGGTATTTTTTAACCAAAAAAATTAAACCCGAACGATTAGACGGGCCAACGCTAAGAATCGAACCACCAAATTGCACATTAATCAAATCCAGAACACGAATCAGGTACCGCCGACCCTCACTCGTAATTCTCCCGTTATTTCTTAGATGTTGGAGATTTTTCCGGTTAAGTCTGAACAATTCGGCGATGTAACGATAATGCGAACACGTCTGCTCGAGTCGAGGTAGATTACAGGGGCAACTCGCGGTACATAGTACGTGCGAGCCCAGGTGAGGGCAAAACCCAACCCTCAGGAGTTACATGGGACGCATGCGTGGCTACATCCCACCCACCACCCACCAGATTGTACTTGTGGATGGTATAGATAGAGATCGCAAATCGGCGGTTTTTGAACTAATATTGCATTTATTTTATTAAATTTTCAATTTGATTTAATACGCATGTTGTTTATTATTAGCGCCATCTTTGTATCAAATAAAAAAAATATTAAAAAAAAAATTATATGTAATATTGTGATAATGATAACAGTACGTTTAACGTTTTATATCGCTCAATTTAAAAAAAATAATTGCATAAAAAAATAATTTAAAAAAAAGGTTGATAAACCTCGATATAGGTACGGGTGGGCGTAACGGGTGGGTGGTGAGTGGGTGGTGTTCCACCCCGCCGCAGACATGCTATCTTAAGCAACACTGTATTGTTTTAGGACACATAATGTCGGCGCTTATCCTGGCGCCCCTCTCGTTCCCGAAATTATTTTACGGGAGGCGGTTCGTCGGCGGGATGATAATTTTACGACGGTGCAAAAAAGGCAATCGACTCCGAGACGAAATTTGAATGCAAATATTTATTGTAGCTGGTTAAAGTGTGGCGTTCTGTCGCGCGAATTGAACGAGCGGCATGTGAATTGAGTGTGTTTATCATAATTATGCAAATGGTTGAATTAAATTTGAATTTATTCCATATTGTGGAGGCCACGATATAATTTCGCATTGTGACGAAAAGTAACTACGATGATTCGGTTAATTTCGTTTAATGACATTTATAGATGAGTTTAATCAAAATCATTCAAAATTTTCTTCTAGATGAAGATCTTTTTATTTATTTTTTCTTCTTGTTTATTTTGAGAATTTTTTAGTTTTAAATACTTTTTGAATCCATCATCTATATTATTAAAAATTTTATTAACTTCACTTTCTGGATATGTTTGTATGTGAGTTTTTAAAATATTTGAACTAAATTCAATTTTTTGTGCTCTAATATAATCAACGAATATAATAAAATTAAATGTTTAGTATATTTAATAGTCAGAGCTTTTGTTTGATTATTAATAATATGTAAAGAAATTCTTATAAAACAAACCTTACTACGAACAGAATTTTCATTTCTGTTAGTCGTTCAAACCGATATCAAATTTTTTCCTTAACAGCATAATTTTAATACTTTAATTTTGCACAAAATTTTAATATTACATTTTATTTTTTTATAAATAGAATACATTTTACAGATTATTATAAAACAACATAATAAAATTCACACTCACATACGCTTTCAAATAAAAAAATATGTATACCAACTCCACAGCCACATTTTCAATCCGTTCCAAAAGACACCAACGCGTTGCAACGGCCCGAGATTACTATCATTAAAAATTTTAATTAAAAAATTTAACGGAATATTTTCCAGCGACTCGATTCATCCGCGGCTTTTCATCGCAGCGACGATTCAAATTATTTCAGCAATTAAGCGCCAAGTGCCAGACAATTTTCACGCTCGCTTACTTACGGAACAAACGTGTCGACACATCGACGCCGTTTCGGCTCTTCTGGGAACCGCAAATCGGAGACGGACTTTTCGGTGCCTTCGACTCCGGTTCCCAGTATCCGTTATTTAAGACTACAAAGAGCTCGTTGTTCGGAAAAATGTCGGTTGTTGTTTTTGCGCACGCGCGCCAAAAGCGCACGGCCACCTATGATTCAAATAAGACGTATGCGAGAGTGTTTTCGTTTTGTGTTTGTTGTCGATTGTGAGACTTGGCGATGGTATTTTATGAATTTTTATGTGTTTTAATTTCGAGTTTTGACGCTGATTTTATCTCTTTTATTTATTAGGGACATTTTTCGTTTGTCAGTTTGTGCGAAAATGAAATGTGTTTGTGATGTTGATTTTTCGTTTTGTGATTCTAATTAGTAAAAAAAAGTTGTAATTTATAAGAATTATTTTATTCTATTTTTATAAAAGTAATTCATCACTTTATTATAAGTAATTAATGTTTCTTTATATGGAAAGATTAACAATAAAATATATACGTATAATATTTTCTAACTTTTAATTTTAACCCATATTCTGCCAGCGTCCTCAATTAGAGACGCATTGATACACGCGAGTACTTTGCTCTCATTGTCATTCTGTTGTTCTTTATGAAATATTACAAAAAAAAATATATTTAAGTAAAAAAAACTCTAAAGTATAACTATAATAAATAATAATCAATATTTGTAATATAAGCTTCGAGTATTAAGCGATAGAAGTAAAAATAATTAGGTAAATCGTAAAAGAATTTGAAAGGAAATAGGTTTAATACAATCTATTTTAGGTAATTGAAATGAAATTTATATTACAAAAAAAAATATATTACCTTCAGCCAATTTTAATGAATGGAAAAATAGTACTAAAATACCTTTTAAATAGATAAAATCCATTCTAAATATAGAGATCATGCACGTCACCCCGCACAATACCAAACAACAATCGGCAAACATTTACAATATCGACAACCCGTCGAGTGCGATCATTCGTTCCCATTTAATGAACTCGACTACCACCTATCTTCTAAACACAAACAGATAATCATAAAACGTCCATATCCATCATCAGATTTAATACACTTTTCGATCCCAACAATGGGACTTAGCGCTCGCATCTGCGCGGTCGCACCTTTGTGTCGCAGATTCGGTGCATTGTCGATGCAACATTCAAAAGACGCACAGACACGTCCGTAACACCCACACAATGCAACAATGCCAATCGTCGACAATGGAATGTGCAGTATATGATTCGACTATGAAGAGCCTACAGAGCGCCAAGTGCATGGTCCGATGGACCGGTGTTTGCGGCAGCTGCGTTTACCCTTCGATTGTTTCTGGACAAAGAAATTATTCATTATCGAATTCAATGATTAGAGTGGTCCCCTTTCGGTATTTTAAAAGTGTTCTGTATGTTTTGGATGTGAATATTCCAAGTACTTATATCTTCATAAATTAATTTGTGTGACTTGGATTGTGCTTGAACGGAATAATATTATTTTCTAGGATGGTCGCGTCGTAAAATATAAGTCAAGAGGGTTTTCAAGAGATGAAACGTTGAGTTACAGTGTATTATGGATAATAATATTTATATATGTTCGGTATAAAGTACTTGCGCAATGGCTCGTGCGCGACCAGATGGTCGACGTGTAATTACCAACCCTTGTCGCTCAGTAAAGATCCCGCGTTTAGAAATTCGATATTTTAAGTGGTACGTGTTGAAGCGTATTATCGTCTCGTCAAAAATACGACATATTATATGGTACGAAAAAAATATATATCCGAAGATTAGTTTAGTCACCCCAATTTGCCCATTGTGTGTACAATGTGTCGTTTTTAGTTTATAGTTCTAGCTTTTGTTCGCACGTGCGTTTTTTATGTCATTGCATCATACGAAGTCAAATTGCATTTTGTATATTACGCATTACGTTTTATTTAACAATTTCATACTATTTCCTTATTGCACAAAACAAAGTTGCATCTCGATATCATACAATAACCAGAACTGAAACAATCGCCTTGAAATAATTCGATTGCACACAACCGAGCACACGTCCCGATTCAATTCTACGAAAATAATCATAATCCAACCATAGAAACACCCGATCCGAATCCAAATGCCACTTCGAGTGCGGCCTAATCGATATTTCGACACGTCTAGGCGCACTCGATTAAATCAACGGTTAACGGTTATGTCGGCGCAGTTACTGGTTGCGCGAATTGCATCCGAGCTTTGGCCGCGAAAGCTCCGGCAAATGCCTTCGGAGCATTACGAGCTTCGGTGCAACCGTTTGCACTAATTACCGGCTGTGGTGGCCGTTTTGTGGACGCACTATCCCGGGAAATGGTTGCCCATTAATAGTTGTTGGTGCAGTATGGTGGTGGGTTGTGATCGAACAGTTGCTGGTTCGAGTCGTATGGGATGTATTTGTTCGATGGATTGTGTAAATGTACTGATTTAATATTGTTTGAAGGCATTTGTCATTTTGGTCCAGAAGAGAATTTTCCTCTTTCACTCTTGTCCATCGTCCACTTTTTCTTTTTCAATGAGAAATATGATCAATGTTAAGGACATCATTGACTATATAAAAAGACATCGATGCCATCGATAGATAGAATACATCCTCTACGAAAAATGTTTTTTTTTTAATACTCTACTAAATAATCTCACAATCAAATCAACAAAGAATATTTTTCAATACATTCATTTACTGACCGCATCATTTTGATGATCATTAAACAAAAATAAGATCAAACCATACACATTTAAACGAATGATTAATTTCGCTTAATTAAATGCAAATATTTCCACATTATTTTACACAAATATTTACATAAAACGATATTCTACGAACCCAGACTTTACCAACCCTTTGACCACCATCCTAACTCT
This sequence comes from Hydropsyche tenuis, assembly GCA_009617725.1. Classification (NCBI taxonomy): domain Eukaryota; kingdom Metazoa; phylum Arthropoda; class Insecta; order Trichoptera; family Hydropsychidae; genus Hydropsyche; species Hydropsyche tenuis. Next base: position 274,545 of record VTON01000143.1, on the reverse strand, counting down.
ACCCCGTTTTGCTACGGTCTGGTTGTTCGCAAAATAGTCGTCGTTAATACGAAATTGTGCGTCGTAAAGTCGCCGATCGGTCAGAAATTGTGCTCGTTTGCAGGGAATTATCGCATATGGGGTAATGTGCGAGTGCAGCTAGTGCCTGCATACTGAAATGTTTTATGTAATTATGTAGATGATGGTGGTGTTATGGTATGGCCATACAGAAGTATTATAGGCGCTGTAATATGTTATTATAGTAGGTTGGTGGTTAAGTAGGTAAAAGATTGAAATTTTATAGTAGCAATTGATTAGTTGAAAAAAAAAGATAGTATCATATTATATAATGTGATTTCTGAAAGCAAATTTTCCGTGAAAAATGTGTTGCGAGCGTGACGCAAAAAATCTCATTATGTATCATCATCAACGTATCAAGCTTATCTATATTGAACGCAAAAAATGAGTTTCGTTAGCAAATATCAAATCAGAATAAATAATTCGTTATATATTCAGATATCATTAAATTGGATCCACCCAATCGAAAAATCTGCACACGAAACTCATGTTAATCATGTCGGTTTTATACTTTGCCGCAGTAACAAATTTATATTAAATACACGCAGTAAATTCACGTCAATGAGTACCGCATTCGTCTACGCGACAAATTCACCCCAGAGGACCTATAAAATCCCCAAATCCTCAACGCCCACCTTGTTCGTCGGGTGAAATATATGTCGCTATCGTTTTTCACGAAACTTTCCCGTCGATCGATATCACCTATGACGGGAATTATGTGGAGCCGCAATATAAAAATCATTGAGGAGAGAAATCGAAAAACTATCGAGGTCGCTGGAGACAACGTACCGATAAAAAATCGCTTTTAAGATCTTATAAAATTGTCGGAGTCTTTCCTTCTTTCGGGTGGCAAATCGGTTGTTTTATCGGCACTTTCACTACTTTTTTATACGCATTTCGCCTCCGTCTTTGAGAAAGTGAACTACCATAAAGCACTTTCACTTTCGCATAAAACTTTCTGGGAAGCCGCTAACGCACGCAGGTAGGCCCTATATCGATTTTGCGTCACGGCTAAGACAAAGAGATAAATTCCTTTTAGTGTAAAGCTTATCCTTCTTTCTCATTGGAAAATGTGGGACGTGGGAAACACACTCGAAAATACATTCGAATTTCCCGCGTGTATTCGCCGCGAAATATTATTTTGACCTTGCGTTCTAGATAAGATATCTCACTTCAATTAAACCCGGACCATCTTATTTCGAACGAATATATTATTCGAAATTATACAGGTATGCGAAATTGACCTTTTTGAAATTTTTTTATTTGAAAGGTCATTAGAGAAATCTACATTAGATACATTTTGGGTGCCAAATTTGAATATGGTATTTGTTTTTTTCTATTACGTAAGATTTTCTAGATATAAGGAAGATAAAAAATTCCTTTCTTATCGAAATTTTAAGTTTTAAAAAATTATAACATATGAACATGGCATCCAATCGAAAAATCTCTAGACTGTATCTTATTGTTAGATAATATTATAAATAATATGTTTTTTAAATTTTTATAAAATCGGTTAAGTAGATCTTGAGATATTTTGTACACCAGATTTAAAAAAAATCCTATTTAATGCCTCATATCTCTGTCATTTTTTTTTATTCGTTATTATTTTTAATTATTCATAAAACTACTATGTATATTTATAAAATAAAAGTTATTTTATATACGTAAAGCTACGTAAAAAAAATGGTTTTTTTTATACCTATTTTTCTGATCGGAAGGTGGTATAATCCCTGAAAGATTTAAAAGAAAAGATTTCGAAAATTAAACTACTCTCTTATTGATAAACAAACTACGTTTATTTTATCACGTTCAAGTGCTAAATGACATTGATTCACATTTTACTACATATTTTTGATAACTATCTTCAAGTAAAGTAGATGCCAAATGTGAGAATTTTTATAATAGCAGCTTGGTATTTGAGTAGCATTTATTAAGATTTTGAAAAAACCGTCTAATTTGCACCTCGAAATCTATAAGAAATCATTATTCAATTTCAGACAACTTTACTCATGCTTACCTCTGTTATCAAATCCTCAACCCTTAATTTTTCGCACGCAACTCGCTAAACGATCTCGCCGCAAACTAAAATTATCACCGTCAACAAAGATTAATATTTAGCAACTCGATACCGACTTTGTGGTCCGCTTCGGAAAACGCGTCATGAGTTTGACGTTATTCGTACGAGGGTGAAGGTATGACAGCAGTTGCCCCTAAAAGCCTCCCCAGCACCAGTTGAACGACTTTAATGTTGTGCCACGATTATACCGCCGTTTCACGCGTTTCAGGCCCGGGGACATTAATTTTGGATGTAGAGCAAACAGCCGAAATAGTTTGTTTGTTGCCCTCGTCGGTATGTATAAATAACCGGCGGTTTTGGCGATTAAATGGTAGTTATTCGGCGCTAACTACCCCGCCCGATTGTACTTCGTAAAGGCTTGTAGTGTGAATAAATCCGATCCGATCGTCTTTGATATGTGTTTATGGAGTTCGTTTGTGTTTGGAGGGTGTTTGAAATGTTATATGTGCATGATTGAGTTGGCGTTTCGTATTAATTTATGCAGTAATTAAACGGTATCCTTTGATTCAATTTAGCATTGAAAAAATGAGTCGAACGATTCATTTGAATCAATCAGATATATCAGTTGTAACGATCGCTTATATTCGCATTTGTAGAGGCAATTTAAGATACTTCTAAATAATTCCGTGACATTTAGCGATATAAATTGATGGATTGACAGACGTCGTTTACGACCAAGTAAACGTTGTCTATTTACAGAGTGACAGCAATGTCTCATTACTGTTTCATGGCGCGGTCTCGAAGATGTTTTCTGTTTGTCAATGATCCGTCCAATCCTATACAGAATCCTAGGATCGATGAATAAATAAGTAAACTTTGGCATTCTGAGAAGGATAACAGTATATATTTCATGTAAGATTGAAGGACTTTCACTGGAAACGATATATAAATATAATATGATTTGAGTGTAATTAGCGTTAGGCATGTAGTATTAATACATCGTGTGGAAAGGCTCGAAATTGATGTGTTATTTGAACGAAAAACACCATTACGAAACGATAATATTGTTGTAAATGTGCATTTCAATTAATCAAATGCAATTCACAGTCGTTCTGCGTATGTTCGCTCAAAATAGTGTGATGGATATCGACACAAATTAAGCCCTTTTCCGACAATCAAAAATACGAGCGAATTATTTTCTCATAACCATCAGCAAATAATCGAAATAACGACCATCGCATTTGAATATTCATATTTTTGTATCGAAACGTTTTCAGACTACTTACAAAATACAATTTAGAAGCCGCAAGTATATATATTCAGATTTCCGATACTGAATTCAATTCAACAGTTTCCCATAACGTTCAGGAAATATCCAATCGATGAATCGTTCACTATAAATGTGTACAAAAATATATTCAGCTATATAGAGTGAGACGCCTCTCCCATCAAATGAGGGCAATAAATGTTTCGCTTTGGCGCTCGCCTGTTTGTGTTTGATTCCCTCACGTCGGTTCAATATTTGCTTTCTCCACCGAAGCCTTCTCCCAACTCATCCTCCTTCAAATTCTAATCCACCCTTTGCACCACAGATCCACATTTTGTATAGCCACATCCATACGTTACCCATGAAAGGTTAGAATGTCAAGAAGATGCAACTCGGTTGGTAAAATGCGTGAAATCTTTATCTGACAATCTGATGTTTGGTGAATGGATTAAAAAAAAATTCAATATAATCGAAATATTGAATATGCGTGAATATTTTTATTATCAATCATAGTGAACATGATGTGATTTTCTTTATCGGAACGCCACGTCAAAGCTTTGTTATTTTACTCCCACGCTTGATTTGCCGGAACATTTTCAATATTTTCGTTCGTATTGAATTTCATTTACTTTGATACATTCGATTGTTATGGCAAGAACAACCAATTTTACCGTGAATATGTAATTAAAATAATATTGTTACTGGGGAAACACAAACAAGGGGCTATAATATTGATCGATTTGACGTACTTGATTGTTAAACTCAATTGTTAGAAAAAAGTTGAATAGATTTAATTTGAATAGATTTAATTTTTGTATAAAATTTAATTGTCATATATTTAGATGAATAAATATTCAAGATACCATCAAAATAAAATAAAGAAATCTCCAAAACACTTTTGATCCCGAAAAAGCCCGATTCATCAAAAAAGCTCAAGTCCTCCACGCAAAAACGACCCATCGACACAAAAACCTCTCCAACAACTCGCAAAATAGACACGACCGAATTTTGCACAGCCTCCAAAAGCGATGTTTATGAAAGTCCGCACGATTACACCTCGCGTTATTATTCGCAGGCGAAATTATACCGTCACGAAACACACCGACAAAGACGAAAAAAAGCTCGCACACATTATTGCCACGGCACAAAGCGCGGCCCTCCTTTGTGGCCCGGCCGACAAAAGTTGGCCCGGGTTGTTTTCCTTATTTTAATATTCACCTTTTCGGGGACTGGGGGGGGGGGTTGCCTGTTATTCTTGCCGCGATGATTTCAGATGTTCGCATTCGGCCGTTTTCCCACACGCGGGGCTTTGTGCGTGGTGCCCCGCGGTTATCCATTTTCGCCGCCGAGATGAAAACGCGATTCGCATTACGCGAATGTGCGTATGTTTTCTCGTGTATTTTCGGGGAAATGTGAATTGAATGAATTTTTTTTTTTTTTTTGGGAATGTGTGATATCGTTTTGGCTCGAGGGTGTTTGGTGATGTTCGAGGTTTGGTGTGACAGTTTTTTTTTGGGTTGTGTTGATTGGTTTTTGATAGTGTGTATTGTTGGTGTTTGCTTTTGTAAAATTTCAAACATGGGTTTTACTGTGAATGAAAATGCATAAAATATAGCTTTGCCTAGTTTTTAAATAAATTCAAATGAAATTAGTTGCGTCATAGACAAAATGGTGAACGTTTTTCGTAGCAGAATAAAATATTATTTTTTTTGTGAATATAAATATTTAAATTTTGAAATAAATATTAAATTTAGTTAAAGCTTTATTGAATGAATAAGTTTTCATTGATTATAAAAGTCAAGTGAAAAATATCGTGGTCAATAGTTAGATGAGATTGTAAATTGGTGCTTGAAATATAATATTGCTAAGTAACTGTTAGTTTTAAGATTGAGTATTTAAGATAGATTGATAGAGTATTTAAGATTGATTTGAGTATTTATGATTGTTAAATTTCAGTTTCTGCTCATTATATACATTTTCAATCCCTTTCCGTTCGCGAGACTTTTCAGCAGTAAGTATGTCGATGATCATTTTCCAAAGTTTTATCTACAATATTCATTCAATTCAATGTAAAATATTTGTAGGTAAACTTATAGAATCGACATTATATTTCGTATTTTGTAAATGGTGCACCCAGATCGAATTCCGAGTTATAAAAATATGGCACCCTGGTGCACCCATTGTGCCAAACAAGTTAAAAGAAAAATTATAAATTTTCAATAATCTGAAAAACGTATTATCCCAACGGATGCTATAGACTACATATGATGATATACTTTCCAATACATAAAAATAAAAACATAGATACAAAATCGTAAAAAAAAAACCAAATCATAGATTCATCACTCATAAAAATTCAAACAATCCATTTTCGCAACCATTTCCATGCACAAACCCGATTTTTCCCCGAGGACCATCCTCGACTGCACCGCTCTGACCTTCCGCATTAAAAGCGCCATGATGCAACCTGCGTGCGGGGAAAGCTTCGATCGATGACAGTAAAGCTGAGGGCTAGCAAAGCCTCTTCGGCTTCCGCAGTTTCATCCCCGAGCCTCCGCCTCCACGGTGGCAACTTTTGGCCGAAATCCTCGTAAAGCCTTATAAAGTGTAGCATTTCGAGGAAATGAAGGGAGCCTCGCAGCTGGGGTAAGGGTGAGGATGCGACGCGGTGCATACGCGAGCCGCTTTTACTGCATTTTGATGCGATTCCTGCGCTGGAGGGTCAACGAGCGGTGGAAAATTCTTCATACTTGTATACCGACTTGTATAGAAGTTTGCTTAAAGGCGAATTACGCTTTTCGTTATTGAGGTAAGGATCTGCGCTTATTGAACGAGGGTCAGCAATTCTTGTCTGGAGAGATCTGATTGTGTTTTGTCGAGAGTTCGATATTTCATTGTTTCGTTTCTTTTGTGTACTTTTCAGATAAAATTTTCGAATATTCAGCAATCGTTTTCGATTTATTTATTTATATTATATAATTAAGTATCGTTTTAATTAAAAAGATACATGTTTTCGTAATAAAAGAATAAATAAATCAGCCCAGATTGCTGAAAACGTAAACATGCGCGTACCTACAAATCGGGGGCGGCGTTCACAAACACCCCTCATGTTCGATATTGGTTCTTTGGTGATTTATTGAGAATCAACGAGTTATGCGAAAAACCGTTTGCCCCATATACACGTATCTACACTTTTGTGTATAAATCCATATTTTTAAAGCCATAAATCAAATTAATAACCGGCGTGTTTCGATCGCACGCACCCTTCAAAACGGGGAGAAGAAAAATATGCGGATATTAAAAAATCAAAAATCTCCTTCGTGACTATGTATACTAATATTGATCGAGGAAATCAATATGTGCGATTCTCAGACTGTTGCGTGATCGTATTTCATACAAAACACAATCCTTTTGTCATTTATTTCAGTTGTAAAGGTCTCGGCCAGGGACGCGCTCGATTAATATTCCGTGGCGCGGACCCTATTGTTTGTTATTGAGGATTTGTAATACTTTATGATTAAATTTGCATATTTCCATTAATTCTGCCTTTCCGTCCTTGGGTCATGCATATGTATTCCCCGTTTAAACCCAACAGATTACTGCGACACTTCCGTTTTGACCCAGTAAAATCTCCGATACGTACGTTCGCTTTTTTCGCTCTAAGCATTCAGTATTCTTCGCGTGGATTCTATGAAAAGTTTCCAGTCGGACACTTTAAGTTTCTAGTCAAATTATGGTCCATTACATAAGCCGGCATAAATTGGTTCTTCGTCGTAAAAATTGAAACGGTTTTCCGATTTAATCGCCTTCCGGAACTTAACTTCGGCATAAAATAGGATCTCACGTGAGCTCTGAGGATTCTGCGCATCCGCACTCAACCCGTTCTCTATATATTTTGATAATAAGATGTATTATATAATGAAAAATAACGGTGAATTCAAATCGAAAACGTATCATACAATTCTAATAGCCTCTTATGAATATGTGCAGTAAATTAAAATTTTAATTGATATTTCAACGGATGAATTGAACATTGCGCTCCGCTACATATAATATATACACGTGAATCGAAACGAGTTTTCAATTGCGGTTGCGAATTTCGGATGCATCGGCGATTTTGCCATTTTCCAAACAAAAAACGTCCCATCAATGGATTCGTTATTTTTCCGAATGGTGTTTCCAATGCTGCGGATCACTAATCGCAAATATGAAAGCAATAAAATGCGTACGAATTGCGTCGGGCTTGTTCGATATAAATTTTCGTTGATTAACTCTCTACGAGCGCTTTTTCAATCGAAGATTAATTAAACGGGGCCGAGTTTGCACAAAGTCAATTTGTTTCGGTTTTGTTACTGGCTTTCGAATGACGTACTTTTATTGGGTTTATTTTTCAGTTGCGTTTTTTCCATCGGTATCCTTTGTTTTCTGCACATAACGAGGATAGGATGATACGTTTTTCGTTAGAATAATCATATCAAATTTTATTGTTCATTTGAGAAAATTGGATTATAATTTGCATCACGTGTATATGTGAATTCGAATTGGATTGTTTACATAATTGTGATTACAATATGGCATTGTAAAATATCTCCGGCTATATTTCACTATAATTTGACGTGCGTGAAACAATTTTCGACATTCGCCACATACGACTCATTAATCATGGTGAGGGATGTATGTATTCGTGTCCGGCTACACGTTTTTCAATTAAAAACATGTCCTAACGGGGCGTGCGGTGAGCAAAAGGTTAACCCTTACATGACGACCGGCAAATTCAAATCATTCGAAAATACGTAGACGGAATCATTGCGATTCCATTCCCATAACATCGTTTTGATTGAATATTATTTTTTTTTAAATAAGTATTTGTTTGGACGTGATTATGCTACAAAACATAAACACTAGAAGACAAAGGACGTTTTGAGACATTCTGAAAGATCCTTTGTAGTTTTGAGAGATCAGGTCGTCGTATACACGAGTGTAGTCTTGTTTCCTTGTCTCCAACGTCTAACAGATCCTCAACATAAAAATCTCTTTCGACACAGAGTCAAGGACCTCCTTTGATTCGTACATTCTGGAAAACGCGACCATTATTGTGAAATTCGTGGATTTAATGCGAATTCTCGTCTCAGAATTTGCACTAGATATTTTGATTTAATACAAGTTTTGCGTTAAAGTGTCGAAGGCACATGCTAAACGAAACTTGTCAACACCACGTTGACATGTTATCGTGTGATTCGTAAGACGCCTTCGCGCCTCGTTTTGATCTGCTTTTGACAACTGAAAGACTCGCGTTGAAACTCGATACAAGTTTCCGAATAGAAAATCGACACCACACGTGCACGAATTTAAATAGAAATACATTTCCCAAGAAAAACTTAAGCCAAATATGAAAGCTCCGTGCGGTTCACTAAACGCTTAAGTGAGGCGCATTATGTTCGCCGCGCTCATAAATCGCGCCGAAACAATCCAATACGTTTTAACCCTTTAAACGCCTTCTGGCTGGCCGGCGGCCAACCCGCCACCCTTTCGAATGCCACAGACCAACAGCCAGAGTTGTTAGAGTTGCTGGTGCTTTGGTTGGGTCGAAGACGAAAAGGCGAGGACCGCCTTAATCTTAGCGCAAGCAGAGTTATGTGTGTCGCAGGCCGAGTATGCATATTGCATTTTGTATGTGTGTTTTGGTGAAATTGGTTCTGGCAAATTACTTCTTGGCTCTAGCGCCTCTTGATTTATGATCTGAGTGCATATTTCTTGGAAGAGTCCAGAATTAAATTGCTGTTCTCATGCATAAACATGCCAATTTGTGATATTCGTTAAAATTAAATTTACATATATATTGAATACGAAATTGTTTTATTTAAAAAATTATAGTTTAAATATATTTAAAAATAAATTTTCACTTGACTTTTATATGGGAACAAATTTGAAGCTGTATGTATATTTAAGCACTAAATTAAATTAAAAGCGAACGCTCAAAAGACGAAAAAGACACGAGCGCGCATCAAAAAATTTACACCGTAATGAAAATTCATTTCCGCTTCGAAAAGAGAGCGCACATTTCGAGCGCTTTAAATTTGCACGCCAAATCGACGCGAAAATTTCACGTGAAAGCGCCGACGTCCGAAAAAAAAATTAAAACCCTGCACAAAAAAAAAAATACATACAAGCGCGAAATCCGAAAAGCGACCACTTTAAATTTTTACACGGAGCGAAAAAATAAATCGCCGCTCGCGAAATTAAGCGTTTAAAATTTATCGGCGTGTCCCTTGTTCCCTTATCGCCGCAGAATAAACAACGCTCACTAATCCCTGAAGGGCCCGAAACACGCGAGTGCCACTAGGTACTATCCCGGGCACCTAGCACACGGGAAGGGTTGCTTCCAGGATGAGTACAGGGAATACGGGGTCCGATCCTTGGCTGGAAGGACGAAAACCGCTGACAAAGTGGATTTCGCACGAGTGGTCACCCCGGGATTGCGTATTCAGAAATCTGGTTCGAAGAAGGGCTACGAGGGCCCTCCATCCCACCTGACGTCTCATTAATAATCGAATCCGGCTTATTCGGTATCGATTTTGACGATCTCGTCGAGTGGCCCAATTTTTCGACGTGTATGTTATGTGGAGGGTATTGATTTTTTTTATGTTCGATTTGAATACTATTTTTTTATGGAGTGGATATTGAATTTTTGTTGTATAAAGATAATATTGCAATGTTAATGAAAATAAAATTTTATATTCAGGTATCCCCCGATTTACGCGGTAGATACGTTTCGTGAAAACCATGATGTATCCATACAAAAAAATGAGATAGGTTCATGCGAGGATATAGACATGAAGTCTATACTAAATGGGAAGATTGGTTTAGGAAATCTCGTAAAAAAGTCTAAGAAAAAATAAAGTTAAATTAAAATAAGATTAAAAATATAATTAAATTAAATAAAAAACTAAATAAAATCTCATCTCATAAGCTTTATCAACAGATGATACTTTTTCTCTTTTTTATAAGTGATTCAAAATTTCGATCTTTGTTTGTAATGATATGACTTTTCTCTTAACCGGCAGCTTTTTAGCTTCGTTTGAAATTATAGGGCTGTATTAAAAATATGCCTTAATGAAAATGTACTACAAATGAAAAAAATTACAAATAATATGTAAGAATTTTTACTATTTGTTTTTTACTATTTTTTTTAATTAATCAATAAAAAAAATTGTTTGCTTGACTGCGTTAAAGTGAAATCGCAAAAAAAAAGTACCGCGTAAATTGGGGGATACCTATCCCACAATTCGTATTTATTCGATACGAATTGTGGGAATATGAAATTTGGAAAGAAAGGATTGTTGATTTAAATTTCACGGAATTAAATATGAAAGGCGGATGCATTTTATTCACAGACAGATCATTCGCTGAATAACGCAGATAAATCTCTTCGAATAGCTTACGTTCATTATTTCGAGCTTACTCTAATACCGGTTGTATAGAAAAATATTTTTCAATTAGTGAAGCCATGCCCGGCTGAATGGACGAGCATGAAACGTGAACGTGCACCCGGAAAATTAAAGACAAACAACGTGTAAACCCAACCCTATACAAAATTTCAATTATTATATTATACTTGAACTTAGATAGTTTTTAATTTGCGAATAATTAAAAAAAACATATATTTTTTCGATTCCGCATCATAGAACTGCCTTCTTTTCTGCCAAGTCCCGCAAGCATTAACGAGGCGCCTACTCGGGAATATTAAAAAGAGCCTGTCCCATTGTGGAGGATTGAAGAATCGGGTGGGTGGCAGTAGGTGAGGCCTACATTGTCAGCGAACGAGATGAAACTCTTCATCCCCCGAAGCACCCTGTCAGACAATAGGAGAGGAGAGACTCTTCATACCTACCACCAACCTACCCTCACACAAACCCCGTGCAAGAAAAACCACACACACTCGCGTAGTTTGTTTTAAAATCATAGTCCCTGGGAGGATCGGAGCATCGATTGTTTGTCACCGAACGTGAAGGGATGCTCCTAAGACTCGAGCTTCACAAACAAATCAAGCGGAATCCAATTTGCCGTTGCGAAATTGTCATTATTGTAGCCGTTGAACTGCGTCGTCGAGCCTAAAAACAAAGCGTTCAATTTCGTTGTCGAGGAGGCTCCAGTTTATTTGATTACCGCCTCGGCTATGGGTGCGGAAGTCAAAGGGATTTCTCTCGTTTGATCGCCGCGATAATTGAATGTAGAGCGCGAAAAATAAATGAAAATTTTGTCTTTTTGGATTTTTTCTTTTTGGGATTTGCGCTGTCGTCGTGTAAGTCGCGAAGCGCGCTCGGTGCCTTATTTAATCGAGAAAGCGATGTCGTAGACTTTTATTTTGAAAAAGAATTCGCTCAATATAATCACATGTTTAAGAATTTAAAATATATACTTTTTCCGAAAACAATTTGAACAAAATTGTAATATAATATGTAGCAACATTGAAACTATTTACATAAATTAGAGCGATAAGAAATAAATTATTTATTCACTGAAATATTATTCAAATCATTAGACAAAAAAATGAGAAAAAAAAACATCCGCCAATATCACCAAACACCGGGCAAAAACTGGACACGAAAAAAAAAAATAAATGAGAACAATTTTCGAACAGACTCAATTTCGGCTCGAAAATCTTACAACGTGTAATGGAAATTTTCCGTGTTTTTTCTTCCGTTTTCTTTTATATTTATTGTTCTTAAAGAAACGAAAGGGTTGATTGTATCGAATTAAACTACAACCATTTTCATCTTTAGAGAGATAAGATGAGATTTTTCCGGCAGATTTAATTAAGTTGCAGCGCGGCTCTTTAAAAAAAAAAAAATACTCGGCCGAGGGACAACTTTGGACGAAACAATCGAATCGTTTCGAGACTCGCATCTAACGTTCTTATTTCTGTTTATTTTTTTGCTTAGAAAACGAAAAACAAACAACAATATAAAGCGTAACGTGATTACAAGCAAGAGAGAGTCAAACTTTTTTGTTTGAAGTGTTTTTTCAAAAAGTCGGGAAAAAGTCACCCCTCGCACTGAGCCGGGGTCGTACTGATTGCGAACGATTCTAACGACGGTTTGTACATCTGAATAATTGATGAATATTCATGGATGTCCGCACTTAAAATCAAAACGGCGTAGTAACATTTTTGATTTGATAATTCGAAGCATTCCAACGAAAACGAAACCGATTTCGACCGTATTCCATGAAACATCATCTAATTTACAATACCGCCAATTTGTACTGATCTTTCAATCAAATAATATATTCAAGAGTATGATTCATTTTTTGTAATAGTTCCATATCTGAATACTGAGTATCGTATATACGTGAATAATGAGTAATTCGATACGTACTTATTATCATGATTACACACATATAAAATACCTTTGGGGTTTCGCCGAATAAATCCCGTACGTTTATTATATCCAATTTCTAATATCCGCGTGGGTGTATCGTCAATTTCAATACGATGTTAGAACTCGACGGGGAATCATCTCCCTTGCAAGAAGCAGCTGCTATTTGAAGCCTAAATAATAATCAATTAGCACAAGTCAAAGATTGACACGGTGAGGAGAAAGGCGTGTCCTCTCAGACTTATTCGGATAAATTGAATCAGACCTAAGGGAGGACTGTAGGCAGAAAAAAGCAACACAGCAAACTCCCATAGGAAAAACGACTAGACGAGCCTTATGAAAGGCCGGATAAGGGACGTCGGGAAAAAAGAAGGAAAAGTCGCGTTTAATATTTGGGCGGTTTGATTAATCGCAAGATTCCGGCGGCGATTATGGATTCGATTCGATTATATCGGACCGTAATTTGATAAATTTCCTTAATTAGTCCAGGGTCCGAACTCGCATCAATGGGGAAAAGGGTCAATCTGGTTGTGGTGTGCGAACTTCGAGGCGATCGCCCTTCCGCAAAGCGTTGAGCGATTCGATGGCCCGAAAGGATCTTCGATGGAATGGTTGTTGGTTCTTGTAAATTGTACTAGTTTCTAAATATAACTTCTACATTTAGTAAAGTTCGATTCAGAATGTGAAATTTAATTTCGGAGATGCTATATTTGGATTTGTGTGAATATTTTATTTTGTGTGTAATTGAAATGTTTTTTTTTAAATAAATTCATCGATGTTGTTCAAATAATTGAAATAAGTTCTTGACAAATACGTAATATTTTATGTATTATTTATTATATTTCTGATATTTCATCTAACGAATATTGTCGTTTCTCGATTTTGCTTTCTTTGCGTTTCCAATAGAATTCTACGTAAAGCTTTCACAATGCTTCTTCAGAACGAGAAAATCATTTGTTCACATTTCACTAGGAATAAGTATTTTTATATTAAAAATATCCGATTGAAATATATAATTTGAGAAATTCGCAATCATAAAATCTTATATTACAAAATACACAAAAAAAAACAAATTCATCTCACCATCAAAAACCCGACACCCATTCACCCTCACAAACTACATCCCTCAACAATGTGCCACGCGCCCAAATATCCCATTAAAAAACGAACCTAATGACACACCATAGAAACACAATATTTCGATATCATCACCCACACACCTATATTTCTCAAAATGCATTTTTTTTTAAAACTAATCTATTACATTTTCATCTGGACACAGCAAACATCCCATATCTAACCCTATATATCCTTCTATGGCACACTTTCACAAAACATCCACTTGCCTACAGTGAATAGGCAACATTTGGGAACCGCTGCGACTGAATCCACCATAGTCGTTTCGGAATCGCATTTCTCCCTGGTGGTTTTCGACACGGTGACACAATAACTCGATGGTGTCCCATGGCGCGCATAATACTATGCGGGCGCGCGCTCATTACCGTCTCATTGTGAGCACATGTCGTCATTACCATGACAATTCGACGCTTTTCAACGATGGGAAATGCGAAAGTGATGCCGATGATGACGCCGATTCTATTGACGATGGCGTTCGATGACCGACAAAGCTCGCTATTCGGATTCGTTAACGTTCATTTGATTATAATCAGAATCGGATATGTGTTTTGATTATATTATTTCTATTATGTGGCTGTTGTAGCATTTTGTTTAAGATATTAATTTTTATACAGTTTTTAGACTTCAAATTGGACGTTTCACACTTCAAAATCAACAAATCAATAATAATTTATAGTAATTAATTTCATTGATGACAACAGTCTTAACCCATATCTTATCATCGTCCTTAATTACGCGAGCTTTTTGTTCTCAGCTGGTTGTACGGTGAAATATTTAAAATAATAACATATTTAAGTAAACAAAATTTGGAAGTGTAATCAAAATAAATAATAATCTATATTTGTTATGTAAGCTTCGAATATTAAGCGACAGAAGCTAAAATTTTTAAGTAAATTGCAAAAAAAATTGAAAGGAAATGGGTCAATAATACTTTCCTATAGTTGAATTCGAAGTGAAAAAACAGTAAATCACAGAAGTCAAGCAATATATAATATAATATTTTTCAATCGATAACGTGTGATTGTTTCAATTTGATTAATTTTCATTGTATTACAAACAAATATACATAAAAAATTCAAATTTGATGATATTAAAAAGGTTTCACTCTACAATGAAAGTCTCAGAAACGAATGCACACTATGCGCAAAGATTTTTGAAGTCTCAAGAATTTACCCAAAAGAAAACTGAAAAAAATCTGCAATACTTATTATCTTGAAAATAAAACTCCTATCCGGTTTTAAATTGATCACCCCTCGTATAAACTGCATTCAGACCGCATATGATGATAATGCAAGTTAGTGTAAGCACTTTAACTATAAACAAAAAATTTCCCACTACAGTGAAACGACTTTCTCACACATTTCTCAAACAAATTTGATTATTTTCTCGCACGCTCAGTGCGCTTATAAACAATCACGATTTTATAACATGCTTATAGATCATAGAGACCGCCACTCTTTTGATCGTTCGTTTTAATTAAGGGCGAAGGATAATTAAACAAATGGGATGATTCCGGGCCGGAGGATATCTCTTCTGAACAGATGTCGCCGAAGAAGCTACGGCCTAACAAATGGCCGCCCTTAATCTCCTCTCACTTTTTAATTACGTCCTCTAAAACTGTAAGCCATCGTAATAAATCTCTAAATAATCGGTTTTGCGCGAATCGCGAAGGATTTTTGTCCGCCAGGGGCCAACTTTTCGAAAGTCGCTTAATCAATACGATTAATCGTCGTTCATCTCTCGAAGGGATTTTGTGAACTTTTCGAATGACGTTTTTCACTTTTTGTATATTGTTATGAAAAATCAGTCTTGTTTGTTTGTATACAAATTTTCAAATAAAAGTTTTTAAGTGTTGAAAATTTTCGATCTTTGTTTGAACATCTGCTTCGAATCACTATGTGCATATTTATTTTTTCGTTTAAAAAAATATGGAGTGACAAAGTATGACATTGTAATATTTACGTACCAGAAAAAATTGAAAAATTATTTTAATCAGAATTTTAAATATTTTCTTTCGATCGAAGTTCATAAAATATTAATTAATCTCGGGAAAATAAAATGAAAGCATTATCGTAATTAAATGATCAAATTTTGGAATAATTGAATAGAAGATTGAATGCGATGCGAAACTTTTCCTCCTACAGATAAAAAAGATTTAATGAATATTCCAATGTTTCTCAACCCGACTCCGGACGTTCGCTTCCGACTAATTAAGTTCCTAAGTTGCGTGAAATGAAAATTTCACAGGTTGCCAGATACGCCTTATAAAAAAAGAGTTTTCCCTTCCAGCCGTCCGAGAAAAGCCTCTTTTCATAATCGAAATTGCGTCTACTCAGAATTAAGATAAAATTCCCCGAAATACTTCCATCAAAATTCATCTACTATATAAAATTTTCATTTGCGCCTACAATAACACATTCTAATTCTACTTTTCAGCACAAAACCCACCAAAATCTAACCCACACACAAAACACTTTTACAGAACCCAACAATGAAGTTTCACAACAGGGAAAAAATCGCCTCTTACACCAAAATATTTCACATCCGACACACATTTCGCGACCTAATCGGCCGGCATTTATATGCGTCCGAATCGTTCGGCCCGGGTTAATAAAATCCTTTCATTGTGTCGACGAAACGGAGGTCCTTTGGTCGTATTCGGCTCACATACGACCCGACATATACGTATGTTTTGGCCCAATGTTTTCGCAGGCCGAACGGCTCTTATAAATAAATCAGAGGACCACTCGAAACGAGGGTCTCCGGTTCGTTGTTCGCCGCAAAACCACAAAAGAATCACGCATCTGCTGCCCGGAACGATTCCGTTGAGGAAATTCTATGGTACGTGGCACGAAAAGTCGATCTGAAAAAATCTGGGATTCGATAATGTTTCGTTTGTGTGTGTGCTTTGAATGTTGAAAAATTTCCGAATTCTTTTGTATTGTGTGTGTGTGAAGTAGCTGGTCGAGATGTTGGTGTTGTTATTGATGGTTTGAAAGAAGCGGTCGTTTGATAGTTTTATAGAAAATTTTATAAGTATGAATACGGGTTTTATGCTTCTAATTTTACCTTTTTACCTTTTGAAGTGCGGTGGTATAATTTTTTCATTTTAAATTGGACGTTTTATACTTAAAATTCAACTATACGAAAATATTATTAAGACCTTTATTATAGTAATCAATTAAATTATTATAATTAAAGACGTAACCTCGATCATGACATAATTACTATGAATTATTGTTGATTTGTTCGATTTGAAGTGTAATACGTCTAATTTGAGATAAAAAACATTGAATTTGAAGTTTAAAACGTCCGATTTGAAGTATAATAACTGTATTAAAAATTTCTTATTCTTTCGATACTTATTTTTGCATGGTAGTATTAAATATTTTCCACCTCAAAAAATTTAATAAAGTTGTATCACATTTTTACGTCGAGTCTCACCTACTTTATTAATTGTTCAGTATTTCACTAATGGATGATATTTAGTTTTTTTGTTGAACTGTTTGCTGTAAACTTGTCAGTATATTTCTAATTGATTACAATAATTCATTAAAAAAAATAACTACTTTTCTTATTAATATTATGTAATTTTACTTCCTTAGAAATCAAAATAATTCTATTTTGTTAAATTTTATAAGAATAACATTTTTACGCAACCGGGGCTTTTTGTCTAAAATCCTGTGTCTCATGTTGAACTTCAAATTCAACCATTTAAAAATCAAATTAAACCATCAAAATGTATAAAGACCGTTTTCATAGTAATTAACAAAATTTTCATCAAAATTTTGAATTTAAAATATAAAACCTATAACTAGATGAATACAAATCCGCATTTATTTATGAAATACCCATTCAAAACACTTATTCAAACCACCTAGCTTTCCCGATTGATTTTTCTCATCTCGAATGTGGAAAACACTGGTTCCATTAGCGTAATCGGCGAAAGCTGTTTCGCGGTCCGTGTCCAGTACGTTCTGGTGCAGTTCGCTAGGATTATTCGCCAACGAGCACTGAATTATGCATATTGCAAATGCGGTTCCGACGACTGTTTAAACTGCACACAAACGTCGCTCTGAAATCTTCAAAGCCCACCCGCTTAGTGGACGATAAAAATTCAATTTTTCAAAATGAGCACTCCGCCGCTTATTTGAATTTAACGCGATCCATTAAATTGTATTCGATAGCGAATTTTTTCAATTTCATATAAAGGTGAACTCGTTATGAATGAAAAAAAAATTAATTTATTAAAAAAAACACTATTGATCTTCTTCATATTTACTTCGTGGAATGGAATTAAATTTAATAGTTTATATGCAGTTGAGTGCATTCGGTTTCTCGAACATCGGTCGACGCGTTTAACAGACACAGGCTTACGACCGCTTGCATACGAGCATTAAATCCCTGTATAAACAACGTTTGACGCAAATGCAACGTAAACAACGTAAACGGGGAAAATGCAGTCGCTGATTATTATTTACAGTTAAGAGGGACGATCCTAATTATAGGGATTCGGTGTACTGTGAAAGGGAAAAGCGGTGTATTGGCATAGGTGCTCAACAATGGACGTTTGTATTATAAATTTTTAATTATACATGCGTATCGATGTGTTGAACATTTCGTTCTAACATACATACATATATGTAATACGAGTTTATTGAATTATAATAAATAAAAAATTTTAGAAACTGACAATTTCAAATATTAAAAAAAATCGTAAATTGTGTTATATTTTATTCATTTGACAAAATTATGTCATGTAGAAAATATTTTTAAATTAATCACGAATGACATTTATTTTATACAGTTTGTATACCGCTGATATAAGGGCTTAATTGTGACAAATTCGTAGGGAAAACGAGTGAAACCCAACGCTGTATTTTTGTACGAAGAAAATTTCGAATGTTTTATCTGATGTAGGTGCACACACAATTTTTTTTCGAGCTTCTTTGTTCTTCGGATCCATTATACTGAAGGGCCTATCCTACCCTCGGTATCGTATTAAAATCTCATTTTCAACTTATAAAAGCTTAACACTTTCCTAACGAGCCTAATCGTTTGTGTCGGCCGCCATGTGTTGCGCAGCATCAAACTTCTTATGCGAAAAATAAACGCACAAGCAAAAAATCGTCTTTGACGTTCACTTTAACAGCCCCTAAAGATTACATGCGTTCAAATTTATTTGAATCAAATTGCATGATGGGAAATTGATTTTCATTTTGCATTGTGTTTTTGGTTTAAAATAATATATTACAACATAAAAGCTTCAATATATAATAGAACTCATTATCTATTGAAATGAAAAACAATGCATCGCAGCAAAGCGAAAAGCGCTTTTAATAGGATTTGAACGTATTTAGCTGAAAACTACACAATATGATCGTAAATAAAAATAATTTACAAAACCGTTGAATTAACACAGATGTTACACCATTCCATGCTGATTATCATATGTTTTAATTAGCAAACAAAGCATTCGATGTTTGCGCAACTACGCACACGCATCAGGTGTATTATAAAATATATATTTTTCAACTTCATTTTCATAATCTATAATACATAAGCAATCAAATATGAATCAATATATAAATCATCATGAGCATTCATTCATCATTAAATAATTAATTTTTTTTTTTAATTTTTTTCTAATATGAATCGATATGAATCATCATTATCATCATGTGTGATAATTCAATGTCATAAAATAATTGAATATTGGAAATAAAAAAGTATTTAAGTGTCAAATAACCCAAAATTGATTTTATTTCAGAAATATGTTAATGTCTGTATACCAACACCCATGTTTTAAAATCGGCGAAATTGTATCGGTTGTATGCGCCTCTATGGGAAATTCTTGAAAAAAACTGTTGTATCTCAAAATATTAATAAAAGCTTGAAAAATGGCACATACGTCCTTTTTTATTTCCGGTATTCAATTATAAAAACTTATCCATTATTCAAAACGAAAATAATTTGAACATAACCTCCTACAAACCCAACCGAATTCCACTCCGAAAAAAATCAACGATTCGAGTCCCGTTTCGCAATTCGGTCTATGTTTTCGACACATCCCCCGCTTTAGACTGCGACCCCTTTAATACACATAATACGAATCCATTTTTTGTGCATCGGGGGGTGGTGCAGCGTTGATTGCACCACCAGCTGTTGCACCGCCCGAGACGTCATCCGAACGGCAAACAAAACGTCTCCAGCTTCCTCCGTCTCTTAATATTATATTAAAAAGCTTCCAGAGGATTCAAATGAGGGATAGCTGCGATGACGTCTCCCGATTTCGTCTCGTGTGAAGTCGGTGAGCGATGTAACACATGCGCGTCCTTTTAACTTTATTGCGCCATTAGCGTAATTAAATCGTACCGAGAGTAGATGATACTTTGTCGCACGAACTCGAGGGTTTCGAGTTTATTTTTTTAACTCTCGAGCTTTTGATGGTTTGTTGATTTTCGGTTGGGTGTGGACTTCTTTATGCTGCTGATGGCTTTTTGGGTGGTTGCGGGTCGATTGAATTGAATTTGTTTTTTATACAATATAAAATTTTTAATCGTGTTTAAAATTAAGAATATTCGATTTATATCGATGTTAAGTTAATCGATATGACCACGAAAATTGTTGCAGACGATCTTGTTAATGAAGTAAAAAGTATACTTATCCCCCTATTTACGGGGTAAGTATGTTCTGCGATGAATCGCATAAAAAAAAAATACAATAGACTAGGGCTTGCATTTAACATAAATAGCCAAAAACGTACCATCGGTAATTATCGGAAATTATTTTATTACGAATTAAGGGAAGATACAGACATATTATAACGAAAGTTTATTGTGATATGCATGTAGAATGGGGAGTTTTGTTTTTCGACATCGGTAACATTGATACGCAGTTTGTTACTTGTCAAACTGGTGTCATCTGTCATTACAATACGAAAAATCAGGTGATGTAACATAGTAATTTCACTTCACTTCACTTCAGTTCAGTTCAGTTCAGTTCAGTTCAGATCACGTCGGCTCAGTTGAAATCACATCAGTTCAGTTCAGATCACTTCAGTTCAGTTCAGTTCTCTTCTGTTCAGTTCAGTTCTCTTCTGTTCAGTTCACGCCAGTGGCGTTTTTTCCTGGTAGCGTTTTGTCCCGGTAGCGTTATGTCGCGGGACCACCATATACAGTTATACTTTAATTATCTTATGTACATCCGTCTATTTTTTTAATTTTCCGGTAAACAATAGGTAAACCGGAAATGGGAAAAATTATTTACCGTTTACCGGTAATTGGGATTTGACGGTAAATAGCAAGCCTTACAATGGACCTATACATAAACAAGAAATAGGTTTCAGAATAAAAACCGCTAAAATAGAGACTTTAAATTCGTACTAAATAGAATGATTAGTTTAGGAAAATCCGCGTGGAAAGAGTCTAAAATTAATTTGAAAAATAAAATACGGTATTCATATAAGAATTTATTTAAAAAAATATTCATTTATCCTCGTTTTTGCTTCGTTCTTCTATTATAAATTCTAAAACAACGTTTTTATTTGCTGGTTTGAAACTACTTTCATTGTCATTGTTTGAAATAACGAATTCTTTTCCATTTTGAGAACACTCTTTGGCCATTAGTAGTTTTTTTTATTTGTGAATTTCTTGATCTGAAATTATTTTTTTTCTTATGTTTTATTACCAAATTTTAAATACACCCATTGAAAAAAAAAATTTTTCTTGACCGCTTTAAGGTGAAATCGCGTAAAACGAATACCGCGTAAATACGGAGGATAGGTAAACGTAGATTTTTTGAAAATTTGCGAACATTTTATAATAAATTAACCATATAAAAGGAATTATATAAAAAACGATATTACTGTGCACTTATAATAATCAATTATTCAATTTCGTTATGTAAGACATCGACTTAAAGTACAATTTGATAATATTATTAATAAAATTTATTTAAAAAAGAAAAAAAATATATATAATTCATTATATAACAATAACAAAACTCAACTACTCGAAACAAATTTAAGACATTAAACCGTCACGCTCGTATAGCGCATTTTACGCACCTTCCCTACTTCGAATGTTTTTCTAGTTAAGGACGTTTCGGGATTAAAAGTTAAAGTGGCGTCGCGACGTCTGCCAGCACCCCGCCGTCCCTGTTCCTGAATTTAAATTGCGTTATTTTTCCCGCCTTTTCCGAATCCCGAGGAAACGCAGGCCGTAGCACGTGCTCGCCCTTATTAGGGATTCGCACGCTACGCCATATTAGCGAGCGCGCGCTGAATACGTGCTTTCGCGATCCTGCGAAAACTCATAAAAATATCACACATTTATATACGCATCGATAAATAAATATGGATTTCTATATTATGAATTATTCAGACGAAGCTTCGCGCGGATGGAATGTTTAATTTTCGATATCGTTTCATGAAATGGGTTCTCGTTATGTATTGTTTTCGCGACAATTTTTGGAGTTGCTGTTAAATTTGACTGTATGATGATTTCGAAAGTGACAGGCCCATTACACCGGGACCAGGGCGCGGCTTAAGCAAGATAAATGAACGAAAGCGGGCGCGATGAAACTTTATAATGAAAAGTAAAGTTTTTCTCGGGTCCACCCCTCACGGGTCGGAAAATCTCCGGGAAAAGCTTCCCGTGAGCGGACTCGACAATGAGGAAAATGCAGCCCCAACAACAACAACTATTGTACGCGCGGCGTGTATTGCCGAATGCTAGACACCCTTCCGGAGCAAAGCTACAGATCTTATCGGAATAATGCGATTCGTTCCAACTATAATACATACACACACCCTTGATAGCGCTTTTCCGAAGCAAAAATGTCCCTCGTCTTGTGCGATACAGCCTTCGACGGGATTAACTCATTGGAGTATTGCGTGACTCTTTTGTGATGCCGACAAGAAAGTTACAAGTTCATATGTTTTTTATATGTGAAAAAAATGAGATGCATTATTTTTTAAATGGTATTTGTTCTGCAAATGCATCACATGTGTGGTTTCGGTTAATTGAATGAAAAAAATGAGTGAAATATGCGTCGCGTGATAGACAATTAGTTATGATTCAATGTTTCACACTGATCCATTAGCGTGACATTAAAAGAACACATGTTTGTCGACACGTTTCAGCTTTTAAATGTGATTCAATTCTCGTTTTTTCGCTTTTATACAAGTCGAGTTCCCTCTTGGGATTTACGATTTTGCAATTGTTCATTGACGTGTTTCGTGTGAACGAATTAAATATTAACGTTCATCGTCAACACGTGCTTGTGATTATTGCCCTAAGCGTCACAACACATTAGCGTTTCTGAATAAGTACATTTAAATTCTCATGAATTGATGATTTATAAATATTTTTTTATTATACGATGTGTCATAATATTGATATAATTTTCTTATATGAATTTGCGAAATTTAATATACCAAAGATTCTATATTGAATCAAAATCCATTCGATTATTATCGAATCAATCGCCATTGCTTCCATACCCATTCGATTATCGCCAAAATTCATTTACGACCGACAAACGTAGACATCAAAGATCAAACCCACTTATAACAACGACGAATCAATTCCCCGAGCGTTTGATTCGCGGAAATCGATTCGAATCGAGTGTTTAATAGCGCAGCAACGGCTTCGCAATCGAACGTTCGAACACAAAAGTAACGACCCGAATGCGTTTTAACGCTTTTCCCCTCCTGCGAACTTTGCTCCACGCCTACGGGATACTGCACACAGACGGGAAAAGCGAACGGAAACCGGGAAATTGGTAATCGATGCGACGTCGAGATGGAAAGTCGGGAGGAAAAGCGGCCGTAATGGCTTTTCCGACAAACTTCGCGATCGCGAATCGAATTTCGCGGTCGATTTTCGGCGAATGCAAGTTTTATTTGTTCGGAAGATACGCGGGGTTGTAAATCATAAATTTGCAATTTCGCGCGATTTAGATACGGGACATTCGCGTTACCTCTTCTGCGGAGGGCGCGTTAATTAATTGTTCTGAATTCGGATCGTAATTTTGCGCGATAAGTTCATTAATTCGTGTTTCGTATCTGTTGGTTTTGTTTTGGAATTTATTAGGTAGCGTTTTTGATTTATGCGAATTTTAAATTTTACAAATCGTACGTATTATATTCGAGAAACAAAATGTGGCAATATTGCGATTTTTCTAACATCCATAAAATTTCGCATTAACACTTCCTTAATACATAAAATTCCGAGAAACCTCAGCGTGAAACTTGAACATAAAAACTTCAGTGTAGATGACGCACATAATACACACCCTTTGAACATTACACATGCGAAAACTTAACGAAATAAACTTAAATAGTACTTACTTTTTCCAGTGAAAGCGGGGTGCGAAGCGTGCCCGTCAAACGGCCTGTCTGGAGCAGATCTTATTTCACTTTTTCAAATTTCCCCCGCAATTGTATGAATGTTTACACACATATATGTATCTTCGGATATATGCGCGTCTTCAGTCTTTTTTTCCCGTCTTTGAATGGCGTTTTCCCCATTTTTTTTGCCTCGATTCGATCAATTCAATCACATTTTTTCGAAAGTGTTCAATTGTGTCCCGCGTTCTCATAAATATTAATGGGGACGCGCGTCTCGAGTGATTCCGCCGAATCAAACTAACGAAATGATTTAATGGCAATTTGAAGGTGGATCGAACCAAGGAAACCAATGAATAAATTATCAAAACCACTCGATATCCCATCTGCGCATTTATAAGTGCGGTCGCGTTCGCGTTTTGCATACAACTCGGTTTGGAACTTCCGCGTTTATCGTTTTCTAATTTAATATATAACTATAATGTTCTATTTATAAAAAAAAATATAATTTCCATTTTTATGACATATAAAAAGTTTATTTTATCACTTTTTTAGATTTCATATAAGAATATTTACTTCATATTCTAAAATTTCTATTTTGATATTCTTCACCATATTCCATTGTAAATGCGATCATATTTCAATAAACAACGCATCAAGATATGAAAGAAAATCATGTTTTATATCCCACTTTTCCCAAATTCAATACTCAAAATGCAACCCCACAAGAAAATGTAACGATGCGCAAAAAGCAAAACTTAAATCGAACGCAACACCGCGTTAAACATATTTCACATTACTTTTGTCGCATTGTGGGTGTAAAAAACCGTATCCGAAAATCCCCAGGTATTCGATAAAAAGCACAATTTTCTTATACCGATGACATTGTCGATTTTCGTATGGTTGACATGTAAAACATTGAGGAGCAAAGTATCGAAATACGCAATCGTTATTCGCAATTTAATATTTTATTATTTATTTGCAATAAAAAATATAGTTATAGTAGTTTTTTCATTATGATTTGAAAGTGTTTTTGCTTAATTTTTCAAGTATTATTATTTTTTGTATATGTTCTGCAGTCCATGTATATTTGATCCCACTCAACCTAATCTAACTCAAAATATCGATCAAAACAAATTAAATTACCAAAAAAATTTAACCAAACTCAACCTCCAATAATGTGTATTTATAACCGATCCAAATATACATGGACTGAAATATACTTGGACTATGACATGCATATATTATATTTGAAATACACTTCTTGAATAATTTTATAAATGAAAAATTAATGAATTTGAAGTATTCAGTATCTGCTCTTTGAATATTCTCAATGCTATGAGCTAGTTAAGTTTTCATCAATTATTTCACTATAAATATTATACAAAATGAAGTATACATACTTTTTATGAATGTATGTTTTAATAACTCTGAAATATATTCAAATGGAAATGTGAATTTCTATTCTATGCACCTCTATTGTTTACGACGAAAAAAGGAGATTTTCCTTCCCTTATGCAGCGGAAGGGTGTCGAAGCGCAAGTATGCACACGCATACGCGTTTCCAAAAGTGCATTTACACCAGAAAGGTTCAGGGTATCGCTTATGCATATTCATGTCGACAAATATACCTCTGACACGAAGCAGAGCCTTCAAGATCGACACAAAAGGGCCATGCCTGACCCTATGCCAACTTGACCGACGTGCCCCTCCGGCTCGTAAAAGTTTACCGCTCTCTCCCAGCTTTTTATTCGAATTCGAAAGTTTGACATTATAAATAAGAAAGCTGCGAAAAATCGTGTTCGTTTTTATGAAAAAGGGGATCCGCGGTGCGAAGTTTAAATTGAAACGCGTATATTTTGAATGTATTTTTTTTTTTTGTCTTTAAGTAGTGATTTTGTTCTATCGTTTATTTCGGACGATTGATAAGGGTGGTGACCCTTTTTTAAAACATCATTTGTT
This sequence comes from Hydropsyche tenuis, assembly GCA_009617725.1. Lineage (NCBI taxonomy): Eukaryota > Metazoa > Arthropoda > Insecta > Trichoptera > Hydropsychidae > Hydropsyche > Hydropsyche tenuis. The sequence continues at coordinate 248,377 of VTON01000143.1, read as the reverse complement.
TCTTTCTAGGACGTTGTCGTGTCTGTGTCGAATGAATTGTCGTTTTTGTAAAACAAATTACTTTTATCTGAGCCTCGCTTTTATTTCGACGTGTCTCCAAAATGGAAGTGGGTCATTTGTTTGTCAACAACACAATTTAATGCATATATGTATATTATATTTAAATATATTTCCGATACAAAAAAAATCGGTTATAGACGGATCTTTACATACATCGCTCGAAGACCGAAAATTTCAAACCCCAGTGACGACCACGTTGACGCGTTCGCACTTAGCTTGCACTCATTTGACATTTATCGCGCATACTTCTACTCTCCTTACAGAAAAACTGAACGTGGGGGTTGGGCCAAACACCGCATTTCTCAGTCAAAAGTCTGAACGTATTTATTACTAAACGCGTGTTTAGGTTAGGTTAGGTTAGCGTTTTTTGCGTCACATTTACTGAACGTATCTTATTCAATCAGATATTCAGATCGAAAATATTTTATAAGTATCTATCATAAAATGTGACGCAAAAAACGCTAACCCAACCTAACCTAAACACGCGTTTAATAATAAATGGTGATCATGGTGTCTTCTTATTGAATCGCGTGAATAATTGTTTTCGTTCGACGTAATATAAGGTTATGCGCGATAAATCTCAAATGAGTGCCAGCTAAATGCAAACGCGTCAACGTGGTCGTCACTGGGGTTTGAAATTTTCGGTCTTCGAACAATGTATGTAAAGATCCTTCTATAACCAAAAAATTAAATATTTCAATGACATTTCATTCAAAGACTCTCAATTAACCAGCCGAATCCCCTTAAATTCGATACGTACGATTATAAAAAGCACAAAAAATCAAAATTAGCACCCATGACGACTTCGAAACACAGAACGGTCCAAAAAAATGCGGCTTTCACTGCATCTCCTTTCGGATGCATTACATAAGGGTGCGCACGGTGAAAGGCGAGTGCACCACGTCACGCTCCGTTAATTGCCGCCCGTCGTCCTGCAGGAAGGACTTGATGTGTCTGAATGACTCATGAATATTCATGAATGTCCACCTCACACCAGGACCTGGTCCTTCGAAGGGGGAAGGAGTCCTGCCCCATTCCAGAGGAGACCTCCTTTTGTGCGACGCGCATTGGCCGAGTTATGGCACGAAAAAGGGGAGGTAATTTCGGATGTTTTTTATTGCGTGGCTTTTCTTTGGGTAATTTGAGCTTTTGATATTTCACGAATTGAGAATATAGTTGTAAATTTGTTATAGTGATGTGGGTTTTGATTAATGTTATTTTGGGATTCGAATCTCGGAATGCTCAATGAAAATTTAATCTCAAAACAAGTTTGTCTATTATAAAGTGATGTTCAGAAACATCAAAAATTTTGATATTTAATTTAAAAATTTTATATAAAATAGTTTTTTATACCTGTAGTTCGAGGGAGCCTTTTTATAACAAGCAGAAAAATACGAAGGAAGGGATCATTTTTTCGCATGAATATAACACATTACGTTTTTATGAATAGAGCGACTTACCTTGCCGTACTTGCGCACGTACATGATGGAAAATTATAATATCACCTGCGAAAAGGAATTCAAAAAACTTAAAGCATGCATGCGAAAAATTACCACATCTTACTTAGCGTCATTTTTTCGTTTTCAGCAAACATTGATGCATAAAGTTGGCGTACGTCGCGAAATGATGAATCGCGTCATTTTCTCGCTCGTCCCTCATAGCTGACAGTGCTGACTTCGCCGAAATCCGACGACGAATCGGATTATTCTGCCATTTTTAGATGGGAAACTTCTTTGGGGGATACCGATAAATATTTTAAAAAAATTAAATGAATTCTACTATTAATTTTTCATCATATTTTCATAATATTTTCAAATCAATCTTTCAAATTACAACTTCGATTTTTTTATTCAAAATTTCATATTATTTTTATTAAATCAAATATTTTATTTATATCAAAATGAAACTAAAAATAACTAAAATAATACAATAACAACAATTTATGATCATTCAAATTTTTCAATACATATCAACTCGAACCCCTGAAGATGTTTCACATAGACCATCTTCGACGTGCTTATATGATATATTTTTCTTAGCATTTTATTCACACATCGACTCGTTTCACCCCTTGCTTAGCATGCAAACTCTGCGGGGGTGTGTCGCTGTCACTAGATGATTTTTCCCATTGATTTTCCCACCCCATGCCGAGATCGGCGCCCACTCAATCATAATCAATTTGTTATCATCGGAAGAGGCGTCGTCCATGTGAGTCGAAACCCGTGTTTTTTCAACGTCGCAACCGTTTTACCATATATAAACGATGACTGAATAAAATCTTAGTTATACTAAATAGGGGTTGAGGGGTTGACGAGTTCAGCGTATTGCATCCGGCTTACCTTCGATGCTTCCCCTCTCATTTTACTTTTATTTGTGACGTGCTCTGACTTCAAACACCTGAATTGCATTATTTTTAATTGTTTCGTTATTTGAATTTAATTTAATTGAAAGTGATAATGTAATGGTATACAGAAATATAGAAGTGCAGAGTGAAGTACAGTGAGTATACAGATATATAAAAATATAATTATATCGAAATGATTGAACCATATCATCCTATACAATTTTTTTATCATCCATTAGATGGATTCGAATTTTATTTATTATTTTGTACTTCCAATTATATTTTTTTAATTATTAAAATTTATATTCTTTTAATATTTTAATATATAAACTTAATGTATTCTAAGTTTTCGTAGTTACACGTAATATCTGAGTTACGCAGCGTGGGCGCGAAGACCTGCTGCGAGTCGACTGCTGCGTTTCATTTCCTTTCTAAATAGAGCCCCACCTTCAAACTTTCTCTCTTTCTCTTTCTACAAAAGTGATAAATCAAAGAGTCCTCCACGCGACCCCACGATTCGCAACCCCTGCCTAGAACCCCATAGCAGCCTTCTTTACCTACCTGTTTGCTCCGTACAGCGAACGCTCACTGTATCAAGATTCAAAAGCCAAACAAACATAAAGCACGCATTAATATAAATTACTCTTAAATCAGTTCATAAATCTTTCAATGATTTTTCAAATACATTATGAATGAAATCATAATATAAACACGAATCTAAAAACGTTAATGACTTATCTAATAAAATGAAATAAAAATGGGTCTTAAAATTGATTTTTTTATATGATTTTTTTTTATTTTAACGATTTTATTGATTTGCAGTATTACTCAGGGATACTTAAAGATTATAATTTATTTAAAAAATCATATTTAGATTGATTAAATGTCGTCAAAACTATCGCGCGGACAGCTCTTTCAATTGGCCCATGTGTGCGAGTTAATAAAACCGACCGGGGGCACGTTCGTTCGCTCTAATGGTGATCGTTTCCCTTTCCGTAGAATGTATAAAACGGCTCGTGAAGATCGCAGATAAAGCCTCCTTACGGCGTTTAATGAAAATGAAGGTTATATCCACCGCTCTCTCGGGTAGGAAATTCGTATAAATTACCCGGAGAAACGATTTATGTGCGCCAGATAGCCGGGAAAAATCGAAAACTGGGAATCTTCGCCGAACGAATATTGTAATTAAAGTGGTCGGCGGTTCTGGATGTGTCGCTTCCCGGAATGCGGTTTCCTTAACTTGGCTGTATAATTGCGGATTTTTATTATCTCGATTAAATAAATGTGCGAAATAAAAACGTTAACTTTGTTTATGTATCTTGTTATTGCTGATGGAAAAAATATATTAAGCTATGGTGATTTTATTCGAGTTCGAATAAAAATGTAAATCAGCCGATCCGTATTGAAATAAGACATCCAATATAAATTATTCAAATAAAAAAAAATCATGAATTAAATCGAACCAATTGAAACCCGAGAAGATAAATCACACTCAACCCATTTTTCAATACTCCACTCTATCCGACAACCACCACAATAAAAGCCAACGCCGAATGTGAGAGAGTCGAGCCTTAAAAGCCTTTTCGTTCGTCGCAGGCGTCAATAGTTCGAAACGCAAGTTGCACGTTCATTACTTAGTCTCCATCCCCGAAATCCTCCCCAACGGATTCAATCAAAGGGCCGTTCCACCCTTCGTGCTGCGAACACCTCCACCTCGTCCTTCTTGGCTTTTTGGCTCCCTTCAACCAGGTTATCTATGACCTTAACTCAACCAATACGTCCTCCGCCTCGTGTCCTCCCCCGCAGTCGTTTGACTGCGTGACGTGACAAATGCTTGGGCCTTTTCTAGCTCCGTGGCAAACTTTGAACCCTTGAAGAAATATCCAAATCGGTGCCCGAGGTGAAAAAACGATTTCTCAACTCTGTGTCCACTTTTATTGCATTTGAGTTAAAATTTGGGCGGTTGTATATAAAGTTTTTATCTTGATTTATAAGTGGGTGTGAATTTATTTATTTAAAAAAAACGGGGTTAGTTATGAGATTATATTGCACGAAGAAATTCGTAGAATGAACACGTTACAAAGTGTATTGTCGAAGCGCATAGTGAAAATGTCTTACTGCACACAATCACGTAACCACTCGTACGTCTGCTCAGAAAGTACAATGAACTCCTTGCAGCAAGTGTTCTTCACTTCCTTCAGAAGTTTTCGAGTGTCATCGGGTGCAGTAATTACGACAAACAACTCGTTCTTCCACTACATACGTACGTCTAGAAAACGACCACATACGCGCACTTTACAACATTTTTTCATCCGGCGAGCGCCCTTAAAAGAATAATTCCCCCGAAGCGGACTTTATCAGGTAATCTGTAAGAGAGTGTGCAGCGACCTGCCCTTAGCAAAGACCCTTCTTAAGTATTTATCATGGGACAAACATCGTTCATTAGTGCTCGGCTATAAACGGATTACATCCCGTTGCCACCCGACCACCCACCCGACTCGTTCTGAGACGAAATGACCATACTAAGCACGAGGATCGCGAAGAGCTCCGATAGGATTAAACGAGATCCTCACTTGTGTAGAGCCTTTCGAGAAAAATGTTATGAGAGCTAGGATAGTAGAGGGAAGCGGTCTTGGTGTGTTCGGGTCGATTTCAATATTAAATCTCGCGGTTCGCATTTAAAATGGAAATTCGAGATAACTTTTAAACGAGGTTACAGAGTTGACTTGCCCCAACGTCGTTATGGGGGAGATGGGCGAATTGAATCTTCTTCGTAGCTCTCGGTGAACTTTTGCTCTGACGCTGTTGTATTTGAATGTTTAATGCTTAATTCGTTTTCTGACAATACATATCAATAATGCTCGTAGCTGCTATGAAGAATCTTTAACAAACTAAATTGCTAATATAAATTTTCATATTGAATATTGTATATTATATACTTTTTCAAATTAAAATAAACTCTTATAATCAATATAATATTGAAATTATTTTGCTATATTTGAAAGTATACATTTCTTATGAATTTTCAATGGGTTTTTGTTTACAAACATTTGTTTCTTTGAAAAATATTTCAATATTTTTGATGCCTTTTGAAAAGGCTTTCAGAAAATTGTTGATAAGTTCCACCAATCTGTTTTGCATCAGAAAACAGCATTGTGGAATTACTTTCGGACCGTTCATGAAATTGATTAGCTGAAATAATAAAAAAATGTATATTGAAAACACAAATAAAAAATAAAAATTCCTTGTCTATTTTTTAATAAATATTGTCAACGAATCACCTCTAAATATTGTAATTGGTTCATACTTTCAACAGCCATATATGTGGGTTTCAAAATTGAAAATGTTGCCAGCACAGATAAAAATTTATCTGCATATTTTTGAGAAACACTTAAATTTTTTACTACTACTTTTAAATCCGTTGGTAAACTGGTAACATTCCACAAGATATTCATATCATATAAGAAAGTACTAGATCCTTCGCACTTCCAATTAGGTCCCTAAATAAATATTTAAATAAATCTCATTGCCGATGGTTTAATGAAAAAACAATTTACTTTAAAAAAATACTGTTGGTTTAAATTGACTGCAACCAATGCTACTTAAAGCGTCAAAAAATAAATAATAAGCAGTGTGGTTGTAAAGGCTGTTTATATCTCTTTCTGGTAATCCAAAGAATTCATTATTATTTATACACGTTCTCATTATATTAATGGCCTAATAAACACAAAAAAATATACTTGAATTTTGCATGAAATAATAAATATTTTATGAATTAATTGATACCGAGTTAAAAGCGCAGTCACTTGGTTCCTCAGATTCAAACAATTTTTGGTATATTGCCATCCATGTAGAAAAAGTTTGTGCAAAAATATACTCTTCAAGTTTGTTACTTTCCACTAAACGTGAATTTACTATATTGCGCAGTTTCTTAGCTTCATCACTCCACTGATTGATTTTTCGATTCAGTAAACCTGTATAAATTTTACTTCAAACAAAAATCTGAATAAATTATAAACAAGTTAATTAATTGTTTGTTTATATGTTTAGGAATTAATATTATTACTTTTGCAATTTTCTTAGACTAATATCATCTGTGTTTAATGTTGTATTCGGGCATAGTCCAAATGTAGAAGGTGGATTAGTCTGTAAAATATATATTGTTTTTTAATCGAGGTGTTTTTATCAATTCAAAATGAGTGAAAATTATATTGAAAATGAACTTACCCCATACGAATTTCCATTAACAACGACCAAGAACTGAAATTTTCTCCAAAAGTTTAACATATCAAAAATTTACTTACTATATTCATAGATAAATTCACTCACAAATAATAATGTTGAAAAAATTGAAAAACACAACAAGCTCGTCACACCCATTTCGAACGACTCTTTTGATGTAATTATAGTCTAAAGTTTGCTTTTATATCGAGAGCTGTATAAATATTCACACAGTTTGTTCGCGAAACACTTTCGCACATGCGCAGAAATATGAATATTTTATAAATTTGAATTTTTAATATAAAACAAAACAATCATATTTCATATACGTATGTACACAACTTGAAAATTTTGATCCAATAATTATTTTCGTAAAAATATATGATTTTTTTTTAAATATTAATATTTTTTATATAGAATATAGCCTAGACCCCCAATATTTGATGGGGAGACCTTGTCCTGCAGTGGAACACAACCGATCGATAGTGATGATGATGATGATGATGATATAGAATTTTATAACAAAATTAATTCTTTATACAAAAAAGAAATTTTCATATCTGTCACGATTATTATTAAGTATTAACCACATATCCCGACAAAAATTCACATTGAATCATCTACACATGTGTCGCTCGCGGAACGCGAAAATCTCGGCACGTTTTTGACGCAATCGCGAAGAAAAATGAACTTTTTCCCGCCCTACGAACGCCGCCCCCGCCCCTGCCACCCCCTTCTTCCATTACGAGGCTTTTTTTATTCCTAGATAAAAAAGAGAGCGAGCAGAAGATTAATTCTCACACTCGACGACGAGCCTCGCGTCCAGGTTCATCGGGCGTACGTGTTTTACAGATACGGGGTGGCTTTTATCGCCGACAAGAGATCTCTCTCTTTCTGGGAAAAGCTCGTTTTCGGGTTTTCCTCGGCGACGTGCGAAGCTTTCCCGGTGCGTTCGGATAAACAACGTTCAAAGGATGTGGCAGTGTATCGCATCGCGATTGCGAAGGGTTAAACTCTTTGTGTTATTTTGTGCGAACGAGGTTCTGGTGATGAGTGGAGTCGGTGCTTCGGTTTTTGATTTGTTTATTTTGATTTGGGAGTAATCTGAGTCTTGTGTTATAAGTGAGGAAGTTTCGTATTGCTTTTGCATTTTTGTATTGTTAATGATTTTTAGAGATAAGATGGGAAATAAATATGTAGGCTGACCATACGTCCCGTTTTCACCGGAACAGTCCCGTTTTCGTCGTGTCTTGTATTCGTCCCGTCACTTTCGTAAAATATGTAGTTTGATTTGTCCCATTTTGCCATATTTTTGGATCTTTTTTGCTTAATAATTTAACTGAAGTCTTATTTTTATATTTTGATTTGTATAGTTATTAAAATTTTTCGATTTTTTAAAGAATCGCTCAAAAATTCTAATAAAATGAAATAACTAATATTTTCAAAAATGTCTATTTATTTTGGAAAACAATACAATTATTAAAGATCAAAAAATAAAATTCAAATCAATATGAAAACCATATTTTTTTATATAATAAAAAATTTTACACATGTAAAAAATTCAGATATACGAGTATTGAATGATCCTTTATCACCAAAAAGATACAGAAAACTAAATCGCAAATATGTCAGATTTATACTATTATTTTTAGAGTTATTTACAGGCATCAGGTTGGCGATATTTCCGTTGATTGTAATCGATTCTTGCTAAGGTACCACGATAATACTTGTTAACTAAGTATCCAAGACGATTTTCTAGTGCTGGACAGCATTCTGGTGGTGTCATTCTGTTCCGGTACATATTGATCAACTGTACAAAATAATTTTAAAATTAATATGCTATCTTCATAATTAGATACATGATATTTAAAAGCTAATTAACCTCTAAATATTCAAGCTCATCAAGTTTTGACGTGAGTATTGCGTCATTAGTAATTGCAAATGTTGCTAATGCAGCTAAATATCGATCTGCGTGTGTTTCAGAATTGTAAAGGTTTTTCACAACTTTTTTTATTTCTAGTGGTAAATTGTAAGCATTGTTGAGAATGAAATCGATTTCATATACCAGGCCGTCGTCTTCGCAATGCCAATCAGGTAACTGAAAATTTTATTTTCAAAAAAGAGTTTCCTATTTTTAAATATTTCTAAAAAAATAATCAAAAAATATACCATACGATCAGTATCATTTGCGCACCCGGCAAATGTAATTCCATCTCCATAAAAATAATTTGCTGTATAATAATAGAATTCTTCTAAATTCGTGTGCTGTAAAAGTTCTGGATCTTTATTTTGCTGACAGCTAGCCATTGCGTTTATGAACTAAACGACGAAACGGTTATATTAATTTTCATTTTCGAAATATAAATTTTTACGATTTGAAAAATTGAATGCTTACGTTTCCTATAACACATGCACTGGCTGGTTGTTGAAATTCATATCTTCGCTGAAATAATGTCATCAAAATTGTAAAATATCTTGCAAAACCCAGATTATTAGTATCAGTAGTGTTTAATAATGGAATGGTTAAAGTTCGTAATAATTTTGCATCTGGACTCCACGATGTCAATGGACGATCCCATAATTGTCTTAAAATATTACTGAAAACATTATTTGAGTGATATTAATGGAATTAGTTCTTAATATCAAATATTACTGTATAGAGTATTAACTCTAGTGGGTATTTATTATACGTACTATCTTACTTCTTCAATTGGCAAATTGTTAGGTATCGTTAAATTTTTGCACTCAACAGCAGGCTGAAAAATTCAATATCAGTTTATCACAATGAATAGTCACGATATGGTCAAACAATCAAATTCTTCTTACTTTTGGGGATGTCCAATAACAACTTCCTAGCGTTATGACATTCTATAAAAAAGGATTACAATTAAAAAGATTTAAAAAATACATATATTTCTTCATGGAATACTTACGGTAAAAACGAAAAGAAAAATTAACCAAATTGATATTTCCATTTTATTCTTCGCTTTCTTTCTTACTGTTGTGAAAAGTGAACTCTTTACAATTCTTGTTTCATTTTATATACTCGTTTTAAAATAAAGCCAATTATTGACAATTACTTATATCAATATAAATCAATTTACAGAAAGAAATATGTTTGAATTGAAAACGGTACCAGATCAACAAATATTTATTTTGTGCACAATAACGAAGTTAAATATTCATTTTATACAATTAGCATATAAAAGTAATAATAAATTCTCTAAATAATTCTCTAAAATAAATTAACAGGGAAAACCCTGTTAATTTATCTTAATGATAAATTCTTCCTGAAATAAACGAGTCAATTATTTGAATTTGTTGAATACATATTTCAGATTTTTTGATTTGATAATTAAAAAAATTTTGTTATTTTTTATATATAATATATTATTTATTTGACACAGTAAAATTATAATATTTATATTTTCCTGCATTTTTTATGTTTCTAACGGCTATTTCACATTTAATTATGTCAACTCATTTAGAAAAAAAAATCCATTTTCGTATGATAAGACACTAACAATGTGCAACACATATTTTTGATAATGTTGTATAAATATGTTAGAATGGTCAATAATCGGTAAAAAATAATAAAAAATATTTATGTTTATTCTCTGGAATACAAAGGCTTATAGGGACTAATAAAACATTTTTTTTTGCAAAAAAGTTAAATGTATTTAATGAAAAATTTAACGGTTTTATTTTGATCATAAAATACCACGAATAATTTGAAAACAAATTACTAAATTACACGTTCTTATTTCTTCTACTGATACATTTGTTGGTAATGATAAATCTGGACAATCTTGAACTTGCTAATTTTTATAATCATAAATATAATGAATATAAGTGACACAGTTTATATTCACAAATGAATATATGTGAAATTATATAAATTTTTGAACGTTAAAAGATAATATTTATTTTAAATAATTACCGATGAAACGAATAGTAAAATTGAGGGATACAAAACAAATAGCATTTTGGTATGATGAACTGACTTGTACAGATAGCAAAGTTAAATTAGTTGACTTTCCTTTCTAATCAGATAATTTATACAGAATTGAAACGAATGAACGCAAGTGTACCAAAAAGGACTCAAATATCATAAAATGTTTAATATTAGTGACAGCTCAGACTACCAAATATTTGTTATGCATACGATGTTGAAATTTAAACATCATTGTGATTCAGAAACACGTTTGAAAATAATAATCGGCGTTAAAATTTCTCAAATTTATCAGAAATTTTTCAGTATAAAAAAAATCATGCATTATTTACAATTAGTAAAATATTTATCTGTAATACAACCTAATCCGAAGTATTCGCAACGACCTGTGAATCGTGAAGAGGATATGGAAGTAATAATAAATTCAGTTATGTTTTTTGTTCAATTTTTTTATTAATAAATTCTGCCTGAAAAAAATGTGGCAATTATTCAAATTGGTTTATTTATTATTTTATCTTTTTTTTAATTTGTCGAATAAATTAAATTCGGAACATTATTTATTATTGCCAACAGGCATCAGGTTTTTTATAATCAATCCATTTATTTTTAAGCACTTCTAAAACGCCATCCAAATAAATATTAGATAAATATTCAAGGCGATCTGCAACAAGATCACAGCATTCACTTGGTCCTATAACAACATTATAAGCATTGACCAACTGAAATACAAAAAAATATATACATATAGTAAATAAAAAAATGTTTCTCTTTTTGATTCTGTAAAATCTTGACCCAACTTACTTCCAAGAATTCCAGCTCATCAAGTTTTGAGGTAACCGAAGAGTCAGGGGAGATGGAAAATGTTGCTAACGCCGCTAAAAATCTATCTGCGTATTTGGTAGATTTATACAATGATATTACTGTATTTTTAAGTTCGACTGGAAGATCATTGTTATTATTCCAAATTGTAGTGATGTCATATTCAAGACCATTATTTTTACAACTCCAATTGGGCAGCTATAAACGTAAAATCTAGTAAGTGATACTTGAAATAAAAATATACATACTACATGGTGGAGAATTACAATACTACATACTAATGGTATCACTCTGCCGCATCCAGCAGCTGCTAATCCATCATCGTAAAAGTAATTGGCAGCATAATAAAATAAGTCTTCTATAGGTGCTTCGAGTAAGCCTTCAGCGTCTTCGTATTCGATGCATTCTGCTAGTCCATTTAGATACTAAAATCATGTGTTGTATAATAAAAAAAAAAGCATTAATAACTTAATACAAAAATATATATTTACGTTTCCAATAGCACAGGCAGATGGTTTGTAATTTTCATATCGGTTCTGGAATAGTGTCATCCATAATGTGAATTGTTCGCCGAATGTTTTTTTCCAAAATTCGTTACTGTCCAAGTATTTAAAAGCAAGAGATCGTAATTTTAAAGCCCCTTTGCTCCATCCAGAAATAGGAAAGTTTGGACGGTCGTGTAAGTTTTTGAAGATTTCACTGAAATATATATTTTTCATTAGTTACCACTTCAGATATTTGAAAAAAAATAGTAACATACGTTCTTAATTCTTCTATTGGTACATTTGTTGGTAATGACAAATCTGGACAGTGGGAAGCTTGCTAATTTTTTATCGTTATAAAATAATCATAAAATAATAATATAATTGAAATGAATGAAATTTTAGAACGATGAAAGATAATATGAATTTTGAATGCTTACCGAAGAAACTAATAGAAATATAGAGAGGTACAAAACAAATAACATTTTGATGTGATGCACTGACTTGTATATTGTATAGATATCAAAGGGATATTGGTTAGATTTTCTTTCAAATCGAACAATTTATATAGAAAATGAATGAACACAAGTGTAAAAAGAGGACTAAAATAAAATGTCTACCTTCAAATATTAGTTGTCGCGCAGACTACCAAATATTTGTTACACATACATCATTGAAATTTAATAAATCATTTTGATTCAGCAACACGCTCGAAAACAATGATCGACATTAAACGCTAAGCTTCTCAAAATATCACAAATATCCAGGCCTGTGAAGTTGTTAAAAAAACACGACTCCGACTCAAACTCCAATCACGAATTTTCCAACAACACGACTACGACTCCGACTCCGATTCCAACTCCGACGACTCCGACTAAAAAATTTTTAACTTTATCAGGTTGTTTTCCTACCTCTCTTTTTGCGAATTTCTCACCTAACCTAACCCAACCTGTCGTCACAAGATGAATAAACTCGCGTGAACCTAACCCAAGTATCGGAAATATTTTTGCGAATTTCTCACCCAACCTAACCCAACCTGTTGTAGGATGAAAAAATTCGCGTAAACCTAACCCAAGTAATGGAAATATTTTTGCGAATTTCTCACCCAACCTAACACAACACGTCGTCGCAATGTGAATAAATTCGCATGAACCTAACCCAAGTATGGGAAATATTTTTGCGAATTTCTCGCTAAACGTACCACTACATGTCGTCGCAATATGAATAAATTCGCGTAAACCTAACCCAAGTAATGGAAATATTTTTGCGAATTTCTCACCTAACCTAACACAACACGTCGTCGCAAGGTGAATAAATTCGCATATACCTAACCCAAGTATCGGAAATATTTTTGAATTTCTCAAATTTTGGAGTCGCTCATTTTTCACGACTCCGACTCCAACTCTGACTCCACCCCCCTGTAAATATCTCAGCATAAAAACCATACATTATTTAGTAAAATATTCAAATTCCGCAATCCAATCCGAAGCATTCGTAACGACCTGCGAAATGTATGCGTGTCGCTGAACGATTCGATTCGAATTGTAACCGAACGGGACGGTTTTACCATTCGGAAAGGCTTCCTAGGACGATTGGTATCCTCCCATTCCGTGTCGATTTACCCCATATCGACGGGGTTCCATCAAGGAGGTCGGCTCATGGGGCCATGGGGTGGCAAAAGGGCGTCCTTATCGCTCCTGCATCCGTGCAATTCCGCTCCTCAAATAACCATAATATCCGAATGTCGAACGACAAAAGCAATTCGGAAAGCTGTATATTCATTTAGCACTGACGTTGTTGAAAATGTTTGGTTTTGAGTTAAGGATTTGGTTAGAAATAATTTTTTTTATGAAAAGTCTGCGGTGTTTAGTGCAAATGTTTAGGGCTCTTGAAATGATGATGCCAATTCAAAAATTTGAATGGCATTTCGTAATTTGTGTCTGAAAATTATTTATGAATATGTGAGCTGCATGAGGGTCTGCATGATGTTTATTCAGTTGTTAGATACTAAGCATAATGAATTTTATTTGTCAACGTTTAACAAATGTGCTTTAGCTTTGACACATTCAAATCTTTTGAAATATTTTTTTTTCTAAATTTATAAAAAGAAACTTTATGATTGATTTTAGAATATCGCATTCATTTATACATGTGTTTTATTTTCATCAAAAAAAAAACATATGCATTAGAACTATAGTTCCATTAACACAGTAATGAATTATTTATTCAGATTTATTTTCAAACTTACCCATTCATAAATTTGGAAAAAAACATCAAACGCAAGATTATAAAGTTTTTTAAGAATATTTTTAAGTGTTATTATTTCGCACAAAATTCCGAGACACCAAATGGCGTCTACGAAGTTTTTCCTTCTTATCGTCGGGTAAAAGTAGATTTTTTTCCAGTGATAGCACTCAGCGTATAAAGGAAACTTTTCGATGGGCGATATCGAAAGAATATTCAATACCGATAGTAGGTATGCAAGCGATCGGAATACCAATTGTTGAAGGGATGAAATATCGCATCCCTCCAATACCCAATTATCTTGAAATATCGGACGGGATTCACGAGGAAAGCCAACGATTTATATAACCAGTTGCGCTTTAAAATTAATTCTAATTTTTAAATATATTTCATAGATAGAGGTCATTTTATAATTAAAATTTATAAATCAACTTTAAGCACTGATTGAAAAACTCTGTATTTAAAATTCAATGATGTTTACTTCGAAATGCGTAAAACATTTTGAAACCTATATGAAAAAAATGCAGAACACATCTGCAGCTATAAATCAAAAATTTTTAATAGAAAAAAAAATTGTACTAACATTTTTAATATTGACGACTACCACTTCCAATAACCACACAACCACACACCCATTCATACGTTCACACCCCACCTGCACTCGCCGACATCCTTGTGCGTAATTTATGTCGTCTTATGAGATAACTTGGGCTACCTTTCCCTCAAGAGGACTCCTCTTATGCCTTCGATCGTAAAACCAACCGCCCTTGCATCGTGCAACGAAAACAATGATCATAATCCCGGAGTAAGCCTTCATAACCTTCCCCAGGCGGGTTGCATCGCGACGCACTTCGGCCCGGATTTTCCGACGCTTTTCCACCCCAGGATGGAAAATCTTCCCGGTTCGTTTAAGGACGCATCCCCGAGGGCATAGGAAATGTGTATGTATACGTTCACTATATTTGCGAAACTTTGCAGACAATGGACGGTGTCGAGGAAAAGGAATCGCGTATCAGTTATATTGATTTTATAATATTTGTAGATACTGTTTTGGCTTAAAATTTTATTGTTAGTCATATTATTTTATCTTTAATCAAATTCGAGGATGATAAAATTTATAAATCGTGTATTGTTTGCTCTATAGAATATCGTCTGAATTTTGCATTTCGAAAGCTTGTGCTAAATCCACACTATGTAAAATAGTAGCATGAATCGAAAGTGGGTCAGGAAGGAACAAAGTGTACATTATAATGCGCGGTCGTGCATTGTGGAACGATTTTCCTTCATTCATGTACACTTGCAATTGCACAGTACTCTTATATGCGCACCGTAGGTATTTCCAAGCTTTTCAATCTTGCCTAGCAATCATCTCCTGTATAGGGCTTCGATTCGTTCCATGAAAACAAAGATGAGAAACAACAGAATTCGCTTTTTGCTCGATTTTCCTGAGAAAATCTCGCGCTAAAGTTTTCCGGCCAGATTAACATATCGGCCTGAGTTGACAAATAAAGTGTCTCACTTTTGCTCAGCAAAAATGCGCTGGTTTCAACTTTTTTCATAGATAAACTTTAATTCGAAAAGCTCAAGCTAAGCCCGTTATATTGCCTTAATATTATGTTATAAGACGCGGACAAAACGATGCTTCTTGAATATAAATCATAATTTTATATTTTTCAAAGAAAATTTTTATTTAAATAAGTTTTTTTTAAATTTAATTGTTGAATAATTTTGATTGATGAATAGAAAATTGAGTATTACAAATAAATGCTTTGTATTCTGTTAATTTAAAGGATTTAGATTGTTAATTATTTTTTAAACATTTTCTTTGTTGATTTTAGTATAACGAGTACACAATTTCTTAAGAGATGTATGAAAATTTAACGAAGGACCACTCTCTCTGTATGGAAAATCTCCCCGACCGAACTGCCAGAGTTGCGGACGCACCTGGAAAACTCTCCCCAGAATTTTCCGGGGAAAACGGCGAAACAGCGTAGCACAAAAGCGAGCTCGTCAAGAACGAAACGGGCCAAATGAAAAGAAAGTTTTCTCGAAGTTAACAAAAGTTCCCGCCGCCCAACTTCTCGACGAGGACGCACAAAAGACGGCGGCCATCTCTCGGTTTTCGGATTAAACGATCGTCTCGAACGACCCGGGATCCTCCCGGGATGTCCCGGGATATTCCCGGGACGTGTCTCGGATAGTCGGATATCGGAGCGTTTTGCCGACAATGGTTCGCAGCATTGTGCCGGTTGAGATGGCGGAAAAACGGGCGCTTTTGTCCGGATCCCATTTCGAAAATTATTACTGTTTATGTGTGTGTACTGGGTGATGTAATGAAATTGCTTCAACGAAAGACAGTTTGAGTTTAGAAATAAAGGAACTTGAAGCTGTTTTATGTCACTGTAAAAGTATGAAGTTTAGTAAATTTTAGACTTTATCAAAGAATCTTTGTGATTATAATAGAGAAGTGGTAAAAGATAAAAGTTTGCAAATAAATTCAGCTAAAACACTTTCCATGCTGGATTTTTTATACGGTTTCGCAACAACATGGTTCAAAAAAAAGAACTGATAATTTTATACAGTTTTTTTCCACATTAACACGGTTTAAAAACAAAAATAGAATTATTATGTCATAATGGTAAAACCTAGACCAGGACAGTATATAATTATATTTTTAAAATGAAGATTTAATTTTGTCACATTACTCATTTATTACGAAGTATATTTGGGTGGATGTTCTGTTCAAATATATTGATGGAACCAATCTTCATTCTTTTATCTTCACCATACATTTTTTTTATACAATAGTCTCTGAAACGTATCTACATAACACTTTAACACTTTAAAAGAGACTCAAGTGTACTTCTATTGTATTTTGAGCTTAAAATTATCGAAACTTGTTGAAAATTTCTTTTAGTAAGTAATTATATCATAGTTAGAAATATGATCCTAGTATAACAGATATGACATAAAAATTTTATTTCAGAAAATTAAACGATGAAAATTTATGTTAAAATTTTTCAAAATAAACACGAACATCTTCGAAAAACAATTTGAAATTAAAAAATTTTGTGATTTATGAAATAATTTGAACGTGACCTGAAATGGAACCCAATCAAAACTATAAAGTCATTTTCAACCCCCAACCACTCCACTCTTACAAATACCACAACTCACCACAAAAACCAACAATTTCCTCAATTCCATACTCTAATATCACATTCTTTCCATACATCTCATCCAATTACGTATAGGCCAACTCGCCGGCCATCTCGCATTCAGAATTACAACATTAATGTATCACCACATCGCCTAGGGTCATCTCGTCGGGAAAACGCCCACTTGACTTATGAAATAGTTTTACCATGATCTAAATAGAACCCAATCAAAACTGTAAAATCACTTTCACCCCCAACCACTCCACTCTTACAAATACCACAACTCACCAAAAAAACCAACAATTTCCCCAATTTCATACTCTAATCTCACATTCTTTCTATACATCTCATCCAATTACGAATAGGCCAACTCGCCGGCTATCTCGCATTCAGAATTACAACATTAACGTATCACCACATCGCCTAGGGTCATCTCGTCGGGAAAACGCCGGTGTATAAGCCCGGCCAACTCGGTCCTCCAAGTCGGTCTAACGCTAATTAAATTAGGTCGGTTGACCTCTCACGAGTCAACTCTCCGGCCGTGGAACTCGGTTCGTGACGACAATACTTGATTTTCGCTGAGTGAAAAGTTTCAGCTTGGCCGACCTTTGCTGTCATGGAAATTCGGACTCGAGGGTGAAAGTGCGGCGATTGTTGGTCACTTTCGCTGGTTAATTTCGACTTGATGAGCTCTGGGTAAGTTCGTTTCGTTTGAGTGTGTTTGTCGGTGGGTTTTATGGATTTTATGTTTGGGGTGTTTTTGTGTAACTTTTTTAATCAATTTTATTGTGATTTGTATCAAAATTTTGTTTTGAATGAAGGAATGTATTATATTGTTTATATATTTTTCAATATGAAGACATCTATGCAATGTTGAGAAAACTTTTGAAAATATTTTATTATTTTGAAAAATTCATAAATTAATTTTTTATTATACTATTTATAAATTAAATACATTTTAGAGAATTTCTGAATTAAAAATGAAACTATTAAATGGATATGAAATTTTTAATCGTTACAAGCTTTTTATCAAATACATAAAGATGTCACTTAAATTATTATATGAGAACCATTTTTCAAAAAAAATTTAAAATATTTTCATAGATGTCAGGTATTTTAAAAATATTAGTTTAGTTACATCAAAAACTTTCATGATTAAAATCAAATATTTTTTTATTAATACAAATTTAATGAATCATAATGAAATTTTATTTTCAGTTGTAATATTATGAAAATAATGAAGTTTAGTGACATCTGTTGAATATTATAAAAACATATCGAAGGGATGTATCTTCAATTTGGAAGTTTACTTTCGTTTCAATACTAGAGATGTTTTCATTTCTTGATCATTTTCATATGATTAAGATAATTATTTAAAATGTAACAAAATTTCGAAAATAATTAATGTAGACTAAAAATCAGATTGATTTTTTCAAATCCATAGGTACAGAGATAAACCAATCAAATATTTTTTTATTATTACATTACGTACTATTAATTTTTTTTATTTAAGTAAACATTTTTTTAAAAAAATACAACATTTAAATCAACTCAATCACCCACTAAATACTTAAACTATCCCATAATCAACCGCGAACCCGAAAACTCCAAAGGTCATCGACACCGAACAGCATAAAACATTCAAAGGCCCGAAAGACAGAGAGAAGGTGAGTCGAACTTCGTTAACGATTAACGACTCTGCGATATTTCAGGTAACGAATTAATCTAATCGACCATAGCCGGGATTATGTCTGCCCGAAATTTCGCCCGCTATTAAATTTATTAGGTCCGACCCTGCCTATATTGTTCGTGCCGGCGTCAAAGCCTTCGCCCAGGGCTTTGAGGGCCTTTGCACCATCGGTTGCAAACCTCTGCCAAAGGGCTGGCTGCAGCTCAAAGTCGCAACTCGAAACAAAAGACGGTTTCTCTAAATAACGGATTAGGGCTGTCGTTAAACTCGCGACCCGCTAATAAACTGTAATAGGCCATGTAAATTTTATCGCGTTTATTATACGAGGCTGCTGAGCAAATGAGAATGTTAAATATCTGGATTCGTTGTTAGTTTAGGTTGCGTAATAAAATGAATGAATAATATTGTTTGGGGAATTTGTTTTGTGTCGAAAAATTTATAAGAAAAACATAACGCGCTCGGTTTCTTATGGTAAGAATGTATTCATTGGAGTAAATTCTTAATTGGTTCGAAAGTCCGCATTGACCATTAGCTGGTAGCTCGTATGTACAAGTGGACGTAATAATTTAAACTCCAAATAGACCGAACGTTCGTAATTGAGCTTTTAACATATTTTTTTCGCGTGGACTTGAAACCGCACTCGTAAACTAAACTCAAAAGGGTCGAACCTGATTGTACAACCGGTATCAATTTTATGGCTCTTTCCACCCTTTTTTCCAATTTATTTACGGAAAACCTTATCAAATACTCAAACATTTCACAGAAACACAATCGAATCTTCAACATATTCAAACAAAACCTATTATTTTCAAACTAGTGACCGAATCATGTTTTGAGCAATCGTGAAATATTCAAGGTTTACTTTCATCATATGGAGCGTTATTACAGACAATGATCTATTATAATATTGACATATGCAATGTTATTGAAATGATCCAGGCCGCAAAATAAGCAACAAGTATGCCTCGTCAACGAAGTTGTAGTAGACATCTATTGTAAAATTACGAAAAAACGTCACAATGTCCTGCTGTCATCATTATTTTATTTATTCATTCTCTTTTTAATAGTTAACATATTTACCAATTCAAAAAAGGGTCCTCTACGAATATTCCTCTTTTACAAATAATATACATGAGTATATATGAATATATGAATAACTAATGAAAATCTCAAAAAAAATAACTTTTCTAATTTACTAAATGAATCTCTAATAAAATTACCCACCCCTCCTATATTACTTTTTGATGAACCTTTGGCTCTCTCTTAGGAATATGCCTTATAATTCAAATCCTAACTGGTCTACTACTTTCAATACAGTACTGCCTCAATATTAACTTGGCATTTGAAAGCATTTTTCATATTAACCGAAATGTGGAATACGGATGACTCTTTTTATTTAACCACATTGGTGAAACCAAAGTATCGCAATGTGGTTAAAAGGGGTGTGTTTTTTTTTCAATAACATTTCGTAACATATATATTATAAAAACATCTTGATTGTATTCAAAATCAAAGCAGGATTATTTTAATTACCAAAAATCGTGTTCATTCAAAAAAAAATCTTTTGATCTCACACAATCACAGATTTACCGATGCTTTTTCGCGCACTTTTAATTATTCGCCCGGCTCGAAACCGACTTCCCATACAAAACGAGCTTTCGCATACACAACAAGGCGCCGACACAAAAGTCTCCAGTGCCTTTTATTTATTCCTCCTGTGTATCGCAGCTGTTTCAGCGGGCTTCAAAAGCATCAAAAGAGCTCGCCCTCGAATCGCGGAGGGCCATTGATACGTAGATAACGCTCTTCGTGCCTTCATGCAAACGTACACACACGTTAATAAATGTGCGCCGATTTAATTCGGAGCCGAAAGGAGCTTTTCGAATGTCTTTTGAGCGTGGAAAGCGTTAGCCCGTTCGTCACCCTCGCGGAAAATTCGGTTGCGCGCGAAATCAAATTAGTGCGTATATGAGACGTGTTCGAGGAATTTAAGGGACGTTTCGGATTTGTCGGGTGTGTGTGTGTGTGTTTTCGATGTTTTCGTGTTGTTGAATTAGTCGAGCGTTCGATTGTATTGTGTTTTAATTTGAATAGGATCTTCATATTCGGTATGTTGCTTTTGTATGGTTGATATAATAATAAAATTTTGCGTTGGTCGATATTTTATACAAAAAAAATTTCGCCTGCGATGCCAATTTTTTCAATTACTTACCATGATACATGATTAATGTATTATTTTAAACCAACACTTTTTCCATTTAAAAATTTTCAAACTTTTTTGATTTTGTTATATTTTAAATTTAGAGAGGGGGGGAGCAAATTTTTTATTTGCCTCTGGGTGCACAATACTCTAGCTACGCCACTGCTGAATATGCTTTATATATTTTTCCTCGAGTCATTCGATCAATATAAACGAATATCACGCTCAATAAAATCTTGTAATTTTACTACATATACAATTTTCTATTTAGTTTTATAGCCTCGAGATATTATTGCGTATGTTTAATGAAGTCAAAAAATTTTATCGATCAAATAATAATTTCCAAACGATTTTTAGATTGTTTAAAAAAAATTTGACTGTCTCAAAAATATAAAACTCAATAGTAAAAAAATAATAATGAAACCTTATTAAATATTCTCAGTTCAAAGAGTTTTCTCCTAATGGTTAATTCCGAGAATTTTACGATATTATTTAAAATCTTCAAGAGAAAACTCTTATAAGTGCACTGTCGTCGAAAAGTGTATACGTATACAAAGCTTTCTATATTTGAATCGAATTAATATTCGGCAGGTACGTATACATTTTTTTGTTTATATAAATATTAAATTCAGAGGGGAAAAGTGTGCTTTCGTCCGATATTGAATCGTTTTAAAATCACGTTCGGCCAGTAATTTTATAAAGACGTCTCCCGTTCCTCTTCTTTAACCGTTTCTCTCCTGCAACTTCATTTCCTCTCCTTGCCGATTTAATGCGGCACTTCGTTTATATATTTTAAAATTCATATATATTTTACGACTACGAAGTACATCAAGGATTCCGTGATACTCAGAATATATATTATATAAATAATAATAAAATTGATGTGTGACTTTCGTTTTGCATATTCTGCAATATTCTCTTTTTATACGCCCCTATTAAATCTTATCACTTATTAATCTTTATTTATTTATTTTAGTATCAAATTGCATATATACTGAAGTGTATATATATTTTTTTACGTTCGCTTGGCTCGCGCTGGTTCAGCTCTAAATTCAATTATCGCCCGAGTTTAAAAGAGAAATTCGGGCGCACAGTCGTGTTTTCAATAACATTTTATTTGAACTTGATAATCTGATTCATTCCACGATACAGCCCTAATTCAATCATCCCCCGGGGACAAGGACAAGGGGCAGGGCCAGCGGGAAAAGCGGGGTATCCGCCGTTTTTCCGATGAAAAGCTACCAGTCGGCAAAAGCTTCGAAAAGGGCTTAATCGAGTACATTGTTTCGATAACCTGTCCCGTCTGAAACGAATGAAGCAGGCAAAAAAAAAACAATAAGATGGAAATCGTAAAAATTTAAACGAAGCCTCCCTTTTTAAATATTTATAAAGCAGTTTTTCTTCCCGCCGTTCCGCTGCAGCTTGTGAGAACGAAAAGCGAGTTCGCATAAAGACAAGGCTTAGGGTTTAAATCTTAATCTAGTATTCACAAAGTGGTAGTCGGTCGATGCAAATCCTTCGCAGGAAGTTTCATTCATGTACAGAGAAGCTGTTGGAAAGTTTGCTGTTGTGATAATTGGTGGTTTCGGCGTGGACAGCGAAAAGTGAGGTTTTCTCACAGTTATATAAATCCGCTTTAGCCAGTGATTAATGATGTATATATTCGAAATATATTACAAAACACTCATTTTAATTAAAAAAACTTTGATAACATATTTATTTATATTACACTTGGTTCTGTTTTATGCGATAGATACGTTTTACAGGGAGTTGTATATAAAAAATTCGCATAAAAAAGACTTGAACTACATAGAAAAATGAGGGAAAGGTTCCATTATTTTTAAAAACCGCATAACTTCAAATCAATGTGATAGAATGTACCAAAAATCGCATAAAAAATTCAATATTGTCTTTTGTTTCTTCGCTGCCTTGTAAAATCAAACCAATAATATCATCGTCATTCAAGGGAGTATCCTCAAGCAATTCTTCGACATCATTTTGAGAAAAAGTATCAAAGCCTTCTCCACCAAGTTGATTTGCCAAAATAATGATTTCAGCTGACAACGTCGAAGCTTTTATTATTTCGCCATCTGTAACACATTCAGGCCAAACTGCTTTCCAACAAAAATTTTAAGTGTGTGGAGTTATCTGAGATACCGCACATAAAACATTATTTATACAGTCCAAAATTGAAAACTTTTCTCCCATTGCCCTATACACACTCACGTTTTAACGGTGGTTAATTACACTAGTATTAATTAAAAAAAAATTATTATTTATTATTTATTATTCGCATAAAAAAAGCTTTATCCTCTATTGAAAAATGAAATATAAGTTCCATTATTTTTGGAAACCGCATAACTTCAAATCGCATAAAAAAGATCAGCATAAAAACAGACCTAAGTGTACTTTTCTCTATTTGAATACTGATTATACACATCAAAAACATCTTCACACCCATATAAACTCCAATTATCGATCACCCGATTTCCACCAATCGAATAATCAAACACAGCGCAAAATCAAACATCGAATAATCACATAGCACATTTCACTTTTATTACGTACGCGAACTGAGCCTCGGGCCGAAGCCGCCCCATCGTTTCGAGATCTTGATCACTTTCTTCCACCGAAAACCACCCACTACCACCCCATCGAGAGCCTCGAATTCCGAATATAATAATATGACGAGAAACGGGAATATTTCATCTAAATTTTCCAATCATTGTGCTCGCTCAGCCGTCAACCGAAGGGTTATAATGTAGCTTTGTGCTCATCCGTGTACGCACGGGCCGTATATATTGTATAATATAATGCGTATTATTTCGTGTGTAATATAATTATTTGTATAAAACACGTAGGATCGCTTTTCCGCCGCTGGGGAATACTTTTCGTGTCAGGGGTGCGAAATTGTTCGGGTTTTTCGTTAATTTAACTGCTCCTAGGCGCACCTGTCTCGCTAGAAGCAAGTCTTGATTGTTTCGAAATTTAATTATTCCGAAATTTCCATGTATGCAAATTTGGATGTTGATAAAATGACGTAACGTGCATAGAACGAACGCACGATTCAATTTGTCAATTGTTTTGTAAAAATATTGAAAAAAAATGCTTGAAATTTTATGATGGTTTTTTTTTATTTAGTTGAAAAATTATTGCATTAATTAATATTCTAATAATATGCTAATTATTTTTGTGTTTCAAATTCAAGAAAACTACATCTAATTCTCTTTTTACACGATTCCGAAATAACACGGTTCAAGAAAGAAGATTTTTTTTACACGGTATAAAAAAAATATTATTATGCCACAATAGTTAGATTCAGTTCAGGTTGTTATTATTATATGTATGTATGTTATAGTTAATAAATAAAAGTTTATATGTTTTTGATGATTTTATAATAAATGGCGAAATATTTTCACATTACACATTCTTTATAAAGTACATTTGAATGAAAGTTCTATCCAAATATACTGATGAAACCTATTTCCAATTTTTATATGGTCACTATAGATTTTTTTTACACAGTAGTCTCTGGAACGTATCCACACTTTATGAAAAGGATTGGGTGTATTTTAATTTAATTAAAAAAAAAAAAAACTGAATTGTAGTGATGAAAAAAATTCATTTTCATATCTAAAGTTTTTAAAATATTATATTTTGCTTATTACATGAATTTCAGTTTATGTTTTCATAATTGGGTTAACCTAATTGGGTATTTGAAATATTAGGTAGAACTAAAAATACCACATGCGGAATAGAAAATAGAGAAATTTACATTAATATATATTTAGAAATTTTCGCTAAAAGATTTTTTGTAATGGAAAAATTGTCTCTCTATGTATGTGTTATACATCCCATATGTGTCACGTGTCATATATCCCTCGATTTACACGGTAGATAGGTTCCTGAGAAAAACGTGTAAATCAAAATTGTATATTTTTAATGTAAAATCGTGTAAATCGAAAAGTACACAAAAAACGCATAATTTGGTTGTTTTTTCAAGCTTTTTATTAACTTAGGTTAGATTAGGTTAATTTTAGTCCGAAATCCTAATTTTAATAAGGAATTTATAAAAATGTTCAATATCATGGTCGACATATCGTTTTGAGGTTACACTAGAAACGTCAAACTACGACGTAATGACAAACGTGCGGGTACGCACATCGTTGTTTACCTAACAGTAGCTCTTCTATTTTAGTTAGTGATAGAATTCAACGTTAAAATTATTAATGTTATTATTATTGATTGTTTTCAACATTTATTTTTATTTTTATTTTTTTTAAACCGTGTAAAAGCAAAAACGTGTAAAAAAAGTACGTAAATACTTATTTTTTTAAATACAAGAAAAAACAGTAATTCCACTGGGATTCATTTAACCACAAAAGGTAAATATTATAAAAAATGAATACGTCAATAACGAAATCACTAATTTTCATCAATTATAATTATAATTCAACAATAAGCCCCCCCATTAGCAACCATTTCATCAATTTTCAGCAGCGGCCCCGATTAGCGTTCGATTAACGCCAACCGAGGCCAGCATCAGCAGCGATCAGACCCGAATAACATACCGTGACGTTTCACTACATCACTATTACGCAGCCCGTTTGCCGCGGACCATATTTCCAAACGGCCGGGAAAAACGGGGCTAATTTTCCGGGCGCAGTTTTCCGGGGGCACGAAATTGCGGCGCACGTTCCGGCGAAAAACCGTAACTTATAACGGCTCCGTATTAATAATATATAAAAGGGTTTTTTCCCTTTTCCCGGCGGGGGAGGGGGTCTTTTTCGGGGGGAAACCCGCCATTATTATCGGGGCGGTTAGCATGCGCGCGTGTTTTTCCCTGCCCATATATCTCGATTATCCGGGCGTCGCGCGCCTCTAATATATCGCGGTTTTCCATTACGGTAAGGGATTTTGAAAAAAAAATGGGAGAAAAATTAAGCGATCCGGTCAAAATGGCGGGTCGGAGGTCCTGAGGAGGTTGGATGAGTCGTGCGCTGATTTTTGAGTGGTCTTTAATTTATGAGGGTGAAACGAGGCTTTAATGTTTTGATTAAGATTCTTATGAATCATTTGAGAAATTTTCGATTATCTAAAGAATATTAAATATTTTTTTTATGAACGCATATATTTCAAATTCTTGTAAAATAAAATCAATTCTGGGATTCATATCTTGTTTATTTTTTTTTTAAATCCTTGTATTACATGTAATAGAAATAACTTTTTGATTCATATATAAATTTTCAAAAATTTCTTCATAGATTCAAAAATACAGTTTTTACGCTTCAAATTCAACTGTCGAAAAATATAATTAAGACCATTGTCATAGTAATGAATTTTATTGTTTATTATAAAATCATACTTTTCTATAGTTCTATTTAACGAACAAAATATTGAATTTTACATATAAAACGTTAAATTTGAATTGTAAAAACTGTATCAGAGTTTTAGCTCCAGTACTGCATAATAACGAATTTTTTAGTATTGTTATTTTATATTATATATTTTTTATACTTATTAAATGTTTAACTAAACGAGAAAATAGCTCTGAATTTCATTTTGGGAAGAATTTCCCATCTTCCATAGATATTTTTATGAATTGCATTATTAATTTTTCGAGAAGCAATTAAAATTTCTTCGTATCCTTACTTGAGTGGGATCAACGGAGCGCTTGTACTTTCGAAAGCACGAATTTTTATTAATTGCAATACCTTCGAAAAATTGAAAAATAGAAAATCCCATACCCGAACTCAATAAAGAGATGTAAATTAAACGAAACGCTCGCAAATAAATTTCGCCCGCTCTCAAAATGTAATTTTCATGATTATCATTTCAACTTAATTGTCGGCCATTATATGAAAATTTTCTCAATAAAATTCAAACAATAACGAAAGTCGTTCGGCTAGAGTAGATATTTACACGAACAAAAACGTTTTCGGTCTCGTTATCGACACAATGCCACATTGATCAAAGAAACCTTTCTAACGATAGCGGATTGTTAAAAAAATTACCAAACCACCCGAACACTTCATAAAGAAAAACTCCGAATATTAAACTCGTTTGAAATTCTTCGAAAACACAAATCCGGACCTCCGCGTTTTATTATTAAGATTGCAAATAGTGAAACGGTGAGACGTTTCCGGGAAGTTTCCCTGAAAACCTACAAGAAGTCGATAAATCTCATGTAAAGTGTCCTCCAGCTGTCCAAACGTCTGTCTCAGACTCCATTATCGGCACATCAACAATTCAGCAACATTTCACGAATGAGAAACGCGTTTGCGGGAAGGCCGACACACTGTATCAGCACAAAAACCCATACAAAAATAAAGGTGGAATAGAATAAATAAATGGGCGTTGAGTGTATGTATACTGGTCGATACGAATTTCGGCGATTGTTATCTTTCTGTGATGTGTATAGGGAAAAATTCCGGCAGGAATTTTGTATTGGGTGATTTTTATTGAATGGTTCAAGATAAATTGATTCGGAAATATATCATACGATAGATATAATTTTATTTAATAAAGTTTTTTTTAATGTATTTACATGAAAGTCTATATATTTTTTAATTTATTAATCACGATGTATGAAAATGTATGAACACAAGAAATTATCATGTAAATGCAAAAGTTTCATCGTTATCAAACACCGTATTTTGAAACCAAATCGATGCGATGCAAATGCCACACTTTTTTAAATCGGTTGACTCCTATTTTCAACACGATCTTTCTGATATTTCAACGTGGATCAGCATTAATTATGGCTAGTAACGTGTCAAAATCCCCAGATCTGAATTTTTAAATCCATAACTGAGTAATTTTAACGTTAACTGCATTTCTACTATATAGTGTACAATTATTTTCGGTTGCCGTGGTCGCGTCATTATTATTATAAAATTCTTACAACGAAAAATGTTATATGTAAATGTGTTTTATTATTAGACATTTCGAAAATTTCTACTGGTTTTTATTATTCATTGGCTAGGCTATAACGGTGCTCCTAGGGTCCCTGCTAAAACTTAACAAATACTGAAAAAGAAGTATGTATTTTTCACATATGTAATATAATAGTTTGAATACAGATGTTATTCGATAGTTCAGAAGAAGGGGAAAAATATCTGACCATCGAAAAAATACGATGAAACTTATACATTGACCTAATATTATACATTGTTCATTATAATAATTGAATTGCGTACATTTCTCAACTTCCACTTTAATAATTTAATACTCCAAAAAGAAACTTGTTTGATTAAATAATCAAATTTTTTTAATGTCCATAATTAAACTAAAATTTCGAAACATTCCAAACATCCGCACGCTAACCCGCAGAGGCCTCCGGAAAACTTAAAGCTCAAACGTCGCGCAGACTCGTCGACTTATTACCCTCAAGAGTGCAACACAATCTGAATTTATAAATAAATAAATAAAATAATATAAGGAAACTTACGCGTTAAGCGCGCACTTTTTTAGGAGTTTTGCGCTTTCGCGTAACGGCACTTTGGCACACGTTATACTCGCTGACGCCCTTAATCAGCGCCGTAAAAACCGTCGACTTTCTTACCCACTTTCTTCTCCAACTTTTTCTGCTTTTTCTTCTTCTTCTTCTTATTTTTTACGACACTTTTAAATAGTTCATTACGTTGTTGCGCTTTCGCGTCCCACGCGGCTTGCGAAATTACGACGTTGGCCAGGTGAGGTAGTGCCCAATAAAACACCATACGTATGAACAGTGGAGGATTCTATAATGATATGTTATGCTATTCGTATCTTCTAATAATAAAAGTTATAAAATGTGACAAGAAGATATAATAATTTAAATATTTAAACGATCAGAAAAAATATCTAACTAATACTAATTTGAGTCTTGTTCGTGTTTACTTATGTTTTGTATTACAATTAGTTAAATTTTGAATGCATGCACTTACTATATTTCATTTATAGACTAACTTGATAAATTGACATAAATTTGAAAAATCTTTGTTTCATTAAAGATTGAAGTTTTAAATACTATAATACTTTACGTATTTTTCTATCACAAACTTTTTCATTATCATAAAAACAGAAAGAAAATTTTAGTTGATAGATCGATCATATAATAAATTTATGTAACACTTATACATTATATTTAAAAATTAAGTCAATAGTAAATCATATATTTCATTAATTGAAATAAGATGTATGTTAGTTTTTCGAATCCGCCACTGGGTGGGTTGTTCGTGGGATCTTTCAGGATTTTCAGGGCCGGTCTTTTGCTTAAATATTGAAGTTCTCATCTAGAGGTATTGCGTTTTTTTATAAGCTCCGTCCTGTAAGAATATGATTTAAAGGGGCTCTGTTGACTTATGAAGTTGGGTTGGTTTGTGTAGTCGTTGTACGTTGTCGTTTATGATTCTCTCACAAAATAAAAGTGTTGTATAGCATAAAATTTACGCTTCGTTTTAAAGTGGATGTTTTATTTTAATTAAATTTTGTGAATTATATAGATGAGATACAGTGTATATTTGGGTTACTTGATGCAGTGCTATTGCTGTAATTTATTTTGAAATTTTTATTAGTTATTTATTCTGTAAAATTTTAGTGCTTTTTTATATTCCTATAAAACTGATGAATTCCTATAAACACAAAAGTATTCATGACTATTATAAAATATATTGATCGTTAAATTTTATTTGTATAAAAAAACGATAAGCTTAAACAAGCTTATATTGTAATAAAATGAAACAATCCACAAACAGCAGTAAGTATGTATATTATAATATTATATATGGAAATTATTTTGAAAATATATTAATTCCATTTTATTACGTCCCGAACATTTCCATATTACAAGAAAGCGTACAAGCGTTACCAATATAACAAAATGACCATTTTTTCACACAATAAATTCAAATATGTTTCCATTTGCACATATATTTAATAGGAAATCGTATAAAACCTTTGCTCGATTTACATTAAAAGTAATTCGCACCACGGATTTCAGCTCATTCATAATCCGATTTCGATTTTCTTTTCTTCAGAATACAAAAATTCACACGCATTCTTTCTCCAAAGTATTAATACAGCGATTCTAAAACTTCTATTCATAGTTTTATTTTTCAAAGAATGTGCTGTAATGAAATAGTCTTCAGAGATTATATAATATCATAACACTTTTTGATTAAATATCAGAGATTTTTCTAATATAATAATAATATTAATAATAATAATAATAAAAAATAAATAAATAAATAATAATAATAATAATAATAATAATAATAATAATAATAATAATAATATTAATAATAATAATAATAATAATAATAAACACTTATTTGTAAAAAAAATACATACACTTATTTGTAAAAATATATAATACTTAAAAATCGCCAAGGTGGTTAAAAAAAAGAAATATAAAAAAATACATACATTCATAAAAACAAAATATTAAAAAAATACAAAAATAAAAATATAATATTAAAATCATTTTTTGTTGCTGAAATTGTTTTGAAAAAAGATTATTTTTTTGTTATATTATCATAATATAATATATGTATATAATTTTTACCATACAAAAAAAAATTCCCATTGTATACCATCAGAATATTGAATATTTTTTCTTTTGCTTAAAAATTTTATATAATATACGAGTTATGATTTGTAAAGTATTTGATAAGCCTTATCACGAACGCAAAAGATCTAATTATAATAGAGTTTGAGTACATTCATATTAAATTAATTAAAAATATGTTCATTCTTATAATTTATTTCAAATTATAATATATCAGAAAATTGAAGGTATTATACATAACACTTTTGTTATCTATAAATATCCTTGTATGGTATATTTATTTGTACTTGTACTTTCATAACAACTTCTACGCCGTCCATTGATAAAACAATTATCATTGTTCAACAAATCTACACAAATACCTCTAAATTGCATCAATAGAATACTGAATCGCAACATAGACAAAATTCAAGAACCTCTGGCATAATAAATGCGGCAACTGAATTTGTCAGGCAGCGGAGTCGCATGAATGGACTGTTTTCCTTTCATTACGCCAATATTATTTATATTCAAATATTTCCAGCGTTGCGTGGGCCTCGGAAAACACGAGGGCGTGTTTATTCAGCCCGCGGCGGAAAATCTTTCAGACGTCAGATTTTTTTCAGCGCACCTACACCTATGAGAAAAAACGCTAAAGAAAGCCGCCTTTCTTTCCTTCCTCCCGAGCACACAACACTAAGGGAGTTTCACCTTATTTGTTTGTTTGCGTTTGCATAATATCGTGTGTTATTTTTTTCGCAACGTACAACGTTTTCAGGCCTATTTTATTCACGGGGGGTTGCATTTTTCATCAAAGGACCGGTGCATTAATGTTGCATCGGATCGCTCAGTCGACGCACTAACAAATATACGTAACTGAAAACAGGCTGTTTATCTTTTTCTGTAGCGATGTGTTTTTTTTTTTCGTCTGCCGCTTTCAGATTCGACTCGGATTTTGTCTGTAAGAAAAAAAGGAGAGAAAAATTATCTTTGTCTTTTCGGTCTGAATTATTTAGTCGGTTTTTCTTTTTGGTAGGCCCCTGGTGTACTGTTTCTTTTGAAACAACTACTGCATAAGTATTAAAGAATTTATTTTTAAAATAAATATTACTTTAAAAAAGATTATGATTTGAGTATTGATATTTTTTGAAGTTGGTTTGATTTTTTGAAAGTTTATATTTATTTGGTTAGTAAATTTAATTGATTATCTCTAATATATCAAAATATTCAGTGAATATTATAAACGGTTAATTTTATATATGTGATCAGTTATTGAATTTAATGTTTGGTAATTTATATGAAACAGTTGGATTTTAAATTAACTGGTCAATGATTAAAAAATAAACGACAATTTCAGTTTAATTAGGAAATATGCATAATTAACAAATATCATCATGTTAAAATTAAGCTGTATTGTTGCATGAAATGTATCGTAAATTTTTCGTGTATTTAAATTTTCAAAAGAGACTCGTTTATAATTTTTAAGTAACGTTCATTATTTTTATTATTTTTAACTAACCATTTCTATAAATACAATATAATAGTTACCGACCAAATATCAAAATGAATTTCATACAATGTCTATGATATATATGATACATAATATATATATATGATACATAATATATAAACACTGAGAAAGTTCATTCAAAGCAAACGTTCAGAACAGAAACATATTCGAAATACTTTCGTACAAAACGTATGAATAGAGCTCGTATGAAATTATTCGCTTCACACGTACACACCAAACGGTTACTCTGGCACGTCCAAAGCCGAACATATTACTACAAATAACCAGCCGCCATTCTAGCCCTTTAGGCGCTTGCATTTGATTGCATTCACCATTTGGAAATTGAATTCGTTTGCAACGGAAGCAGGACACAAAGGCCCTCGGTCTAATGAAGCATTCGGCGGCGGGATGTGGCCGTATTTAAATATCCCTCGCCGTCCAGAGAACAATCGTTTGTCAATGAGGCATTCACGGGGCGCACAAAGCCTTTGTCAATTAAAAAAAAAGAAGGAAAAAGATGGGGTTGTCTTTGCGCCAAAGTTGTCCGGGCGAAACGGGCGGGAAAAAGTCCTCTCGAATAAAATTGGAATGAAACCAATTAGGCCTCGAATAACATTTCTTTTTCGAGTGGTATTGCAAATTGATGATCGCGTTTTTCGAGTGGGTCGATGAAAACGGGCTTCGAGTTGTGTGTGTTTGTGTGAGGGTCGGTAAATAAATGCGAAATGTTGGAAGTTTGCGAATATCGTGTTTCGATTCGTTTATTGTTGAATTTTTTTTTAGTGTGATGGGTTCGTTTTTGAAAATAATAGTGTATTCTCAAAAAAATTCAATTGATTGATTTTGCTTCGTTATTATATATGTATATTAATTAATTACAAGATTGCATAATGACATATATTTAATTAAATAAAAATTATTTAGTAAGATAAAAATAACGGTCGGGCACACGTAGGTATCGATGACCGTTTATCCCCCTTCTCCCGTTTCCTCTTTTCTTAAGCAGCGTACCTCGCTAATTAGTCTGAGATTTGTTTTTGTCGTGTAAGCGTATAGAAATACTTTCCCGCGTGATTTTTTTATATACAAGTGGTAAAAATACTTACATATTATTTGATTTTTTTTAATTTGTAGTATATTTTCACTAACAATTAGTTCACTTTTTTTAAAACGGCCAGATTGTAAAATTTGAGACTCGGCGGGTCAGATAGCGAACTTGATGATTCTATATGGGTAATTGTACTCAAAGAGCAACAAAGAAATGGGCTCAAAATTTTAAAAAGTTATAACTAATCGATCTCAAAATAGTTATTTAAAAATTCAAAAGTAGTTTCAAAGAAATATTTTTATGGGCGGGTAATATTAAGAAAATAATTGTAAATAAATAGCGCCATAGGTAATTTTAATATTTAATTTTAATTGGTTAAGTCTATATTATCGATAACAACATAAAATTTTCTAAAATAAAGTGATTGTTCTCCATAATTATGGAGAACAATCACTGCCAATTGAGGGTCCAATAGAAGTTCCTCAATTCTACAATTATGTGGATTTTAAAATATGGAAATATTTTTTGCATTAGTATCAAAAGCCGATAAACACTTTTGTAATTATAGTTTATTCCACGTTATTTCATATATTTATTATGTTTTTCACGATTTTTTTTGTTTAGGTATATAATTAGGAAATTTTGAATTTTAAATAAAATTTACATATGAAGATAATATATTATATATATTATATACCTTTCAAAAAAAAAAATAAATAAAAAAGTAACCATTAAATAAGCAAAACGTTTTTCTTGAATACTGTAAAATACAACTTTTGTCAGATACCATGTCATTTGCGGTACGCATTCAATTAATTGCCTATAAAGTGATGAAAAAGTTTGCAATGACTACAAAATTTCATATTTTTATGTACAATTATAAATTGTATAGAAAACAAACATGAATAAATAATATATAATAGTACTACAGTGATGATTATGTTAATAATAATAATAATATATACTTATACCGAAACTATTTTATTTGATTACGATCGTGTTGATTTACAATGAAAATTATAGCTTTAAATATAAAATATATATATATAATTTCAGTGTCAGAAATCAATAAATAGTCAGTTTGATTCATGAAAACTCAGTCAGACTCTTGAATTATTTCACATGAACTTTACGTGTTTGAAAATTTAGAAAATTTGAATTTTTTAATTCAAATTCGAAACAGATAGTTTAATTTTCGAGTTATTAAAAACAAAAAATTAAAAACTTAGTTTCGATGTCTAAAATAATTTTATATTTCTCAATATTTGTTTGCATTTTGTTTGTACCTACCATAAGGAGTTCAATTATTGCCCCGATTGAAAATGCAGTGGTTCCTTTGGTGACTGATTGTAAGAATTTCATTTACTTGAAAATAATAAAAAAAATCATTATTTTCCTAATGCAATATAAAATTTGTTCAAGGTGAAAATTTAAGGGAAATGTTCAAAATGGATAATGAAGGTTTACTTCGTAAATCTTCGATTCTACTCAATTTCGTGACATTGACTCATTATGCCAATGGTAGAAAAGTAAGATTTTTTTTGAGATTTAAAAATAAAACATACGAGTACAGTTTGAATAACGTTAAATAATTTTAATAATCGAATCATATAAGTTAATCGACTTAAAATTTTAGGTTAAAACATATACACTTCCAAAGGCTTATGACGGTATAACTTCATCTCCCAATTACAATCGTGATTTACCGGTGGTCGTTTACACACATGGATATTTGGGAGATTCCATTTTTCTGCCATATATGGTTGTCGCTAAAAGTGCATTGAAAAAAATTACAGATGCAAACGTTTTCATAATTAATTCGGGTGCAGTATTTAATGAAATATTTTTTAAAGCTGCAGTTTATGTAAAAATACTGGGAGAACGCATTGGAACTTTGCTGGCTGAATTGTATGCAAGTAAGTTGAATAATATATTAATTTATTATTAAAAATTGTTTAATAAATAATGATTGTTTTTTAGATGGAATAACTGATTTTCATTTAATTGGACACAGTTTCGGAGCCCATACTTTTGGTTTTGCTGGGAAGAAATTCGAAGAACTTACATCAGTGAAATTGAATCGAATCACTGGTTTAGATCCAGGTGGACCTTGTTTTTACAATGCTCCATCCGATCAAAGATTAACAAAAACAGATGCTAATTTTGTAGACGTAATACATACAAACTTTGGCGTTGTTGGAATTGCAAAATCAATCGGTAAAATTAGAATACTTAAATTTTTATTATATATTTTAAAGTCAATAACTAATTTTATTAACATATTTTAGGCCATGTTGACTTTTTCCCTAATGGAGGCCATATCATGGCTGGCTGTTTGGACTCGACTTGTAGCCACACACAAACTATACTATATTTTGCTGAAAGTGTTTTATCAGATAGATTTTTGGCTGTTCAGTGTACCGATTGGAATACTTTTAAAAGTGGAACATGTTCGAGTAATCCTACAGCAGTTATGGGCTACCAGACAGCAACTAGTACTCCTGAAGGTAATTATTATCTCGTGACGGGACTTAAATATCCGTTTGCTTTGGGAGACAATGGAATTCAATAGAAAAAAGGTTTTTTTTAATTTATTTTTGTTTATATTGATATTATGATATGAAAACCAATAAATGTTTGAATTTTGAAATTACTTTTATTTATTTATTTTTGTATTGAATTTGTTGATGAAAATATTATGTCCTTTCAAAAATTAAAAAAAAATTAAAATATGTATTTATTTTGTATAGTACATACATTTCTACACGTTAAGTTAAACAATAAGTAAAAATAAAACACACTAAAAGTTTATAATAAAAAAAAACGCTTTTATAATTGCAATTTAATATTAAGTTCAGAAAATATATCTGCTGCGATATTTTTTTGATGAGAATTTCTAAATTTCTCATTTTTTTTATTTTTCATGTAAAAATAATATTAACTAGCAGGCCGGATTAAAAACAAGCAGCGAGCCGGATTTGGTCCGGATACCTGGCTTAGTGGTGTGAAATATTAGTATATTTATTATATTATCTGTTACTTGTAAGACATATTTTAAATACAGCCCTACAATGTCAAATGAAGTTACAAAACTGCCAGTTAAGAGAAAAGTTATATCATTACAAATAAAGATCGAAATTTCTGATCGCTTTCAAAAAGAAGAAAAAGTGTCATCTATCACTAAAGCTTATGAGATGAGATTTTATTTTGTTTTTTATTTAATTTAGTTATATTTTTGATTTAATTTTAATTTAACTTTACTTTTCGTTAGACTTTTTTACGCGATTTCCTGAACCAATCTTCCCATTTAGTATAGACTTCATGTCTCAATTTACGCGTTTTTTTGCCCTGGAACTTATCTCATTTTTTGTATGGTAGATACATTTTTTACACGATTTCAATTTACGCGGGTTTTCGCGGAACGTATTATTGATAGTTAAAAACAAACTTACAATTAAATTTTTTTAATAATACAAAGGAATATCAGTTACAACGAATACACATTTTTTCTCAGAAAATTTTAACAGAATATAAACATAAGACGCGAAGAATAATTCAAGTGATTTTTTCATAATATGAAAGAAACCTAAGATACCATTCGACCCATAAAAAAGAATAATATATTAAACAATCTCCTTAACAAAATATACATACAGAAAAAGTTTCGATGGAAACGGGCTGCGTAATTTAATAAATCGAATCGATGTATTTGCACAACGTTATTGTATGGAACGGCGATGTTTACGTTTAATCATAACTTTTCCCCTTCCCAACACAAATACGACTCCAATTTTTTCATCCATCTTCTTCCAGCAGACGAGACTTGTACCACTCGTATCCAATCCCTCGAGTGCGTTTCGCAATAGCCGATATCGAAATAGGTGACAGCAATCGCATTGATTGGTACAGCCGTATTGCGGTGACCACTCGTCACGAAAGGGCCCTTGAGGACACTACTCCTATCGCGCTATCCATTACTGATAATATTCCTAATAGTATTGCTTTCAAAATTCAATTATTTATGAAATGCCATTGATATGATCATCGTGTACAATAATTTATTATTGATTGTTTGATAAAAATTTCATAAGATGTTATATTTCCTATGGTCATATTTTATCGATTCTATTCCATTGATACAATATTTCAATAATTGTTCTCGAATTACAGTCTTGATTATTTTGGTTATAGTTTTCATTCATATTTTTTTCTTTTTCTATCTCTTTGAATTATTCCTAACATCCATCTGTTTATACTTTTTAGTTTGAATTGAATCCAAATTAAAATTTTTTGCATTCAATGTCTAAATTTCATAGTCGTATCAAAAATGATGGAACAAATTTTCATTTTATATACAGGTAGTTCTCAACATACGACTGACTGTTCATACTTATAACCGAAAAAAATTATATATATTTTTTTTAATTAACCATTTTTCAAAAACTACTTACTACATCATGAGCTGTCGTTAGCTACGGTCAATGCATTTTGAAAAAAAATTCATGGACTCGTTCGAATTAATCCATTATTTTCTAGATTTTTTTTATTTATTTCGGGATATGTGTGTTCTTAAAATACTAACTGAAAAAATAAATCTGCTAAAATATTTATTTTATATTATTATGTATGATATATTAATCGTGGCAAGATAGGGATTAAAAATGAAAATTTTGATATAAATAAAATCGATTGATTTTTTTTGTACGGATTCAATTTATGACCAAAGTTCTGGTACATATCTCCATCGTAACTCAAGAACTACCTATAAATATAAATGTATGGATAGTCATACATAACCACATATCACCATTGTCTAATTAGGGGGTAAATCAAGTCCCACTATTGTCAGTCAAGCATTATACCACTGTACCATGGCCTGACCTAATATTGATTCTATTTATATTGGAATCGACCGCTGTAGCTCCTGCTTTGTCGCTACAGATGTTAACACTACTACTATGGATGTAGCTGGTGGTGTTGGAGCAATCGAAGTGATTGACCCGGCTGGCTCGTTTCCACTTGACGACACAACGGCACCAAACCAATCAAAATGGAAATCGGACACGTTCGCAGTTTGTTCCGGTATTAATCTCAGATGTAGCACTTAATATTGAACTTGAGATTGTCACACGTTTATATAATATGTTGCCGGAAATATTTATAAAATTAGAATTACAAACTAACAAACCTGTGCGTTAGAGCAAGCTAATAAAAAGCTTGAATAAATACATTTGGGTCTGTTTTTATGCGGTTTTCAAAAATAATGGAACCTATCCCTAATTTTTCTATAGAAGAAAAGCTTTTTTTATGTAAATGCGTATAAAAAAAATCTAAAATTAACACTAATGCAAGTTACAACCGATAAAGTGTGAGTGTGTTTGACGCGCGTTTGTTGGTACTGCAGCAGTACGTTTCAAAACAATTAATGTGTGTATTATTTTGAATTTTTTTTTTTGTTTTTCTCTTCTTGAATTATCTTCCGTCTTATCCACAAATGCCCAATTTCCCATAAAACTTTACACTAAATATGTAAGCTGACTGATAACGATAATTTGTAAGATTATCGTGTAAAATAGACTTTAATAAAGCAATTCTAAGATAAATATTATATTATATGTATTTTGTTTTTATTTATATGAATTTTTTATGCGATTTTTGGTACATTCTATCACATTGATTTGAAGTTATGTGGTTTTTAAAAATAATGAAACCTAACCTTCAGTTTTATGTAGTTCAAGTCTTTTTTTATGCGAATTTTTCATATGCGACTCCCCGAAGAACGTATCGCATAAAAACAGATCCAAGTATACAAACTTTTCATGATACAAATCCCAATTTAAATCAACGAAACTACGACATAAGCTTCAAACGTCCCGAATCAATCTGAACATAATCCTAGAACGGTAACCTATTTAAAAACAGCCAACGGAAATGGAATCACATTTTAACTCGCCCTTTTTCGATTCCGTCCCTCTTTTTATTTTATTTCCCGTACAATCCCGACACACCGTCAGCATGTAAATCTGCTCTCGTATCCCATATTCCTTCGAGCCCACGCGCGATTTAACTTTTCCTACAATCGTCCCTTTCGAAGGGCCGCGTCGCCGATTAATCGCGAATCGGCCCTCGTGTGTGCCTTTGTGTGCCCTGCAACAAAGTGGACCCGCACTGTATAAATGGCGTATCGATTTTCGAATCGGTCGACCGAAAAACCGACGACGGAAAAAAATTCACGGGTAGGGCGAAAAAAGGACATCGAAAGGAATTTTCGACGGGTCATTTCGTACGGTTCGCCTAGTCCTTTCTGCGTGTATGGATAATGCGGTATTTTCGTGGATAGGTCGAGTTTGGGCCGTTTTGTTTAGGTCGTTGTTCGTGATCGATACTGGGGTGTTTTGTAGTTGGAAATTTTCAACTGCTACTTTCTGAATGGGAACGGTCGCCGATGGACTTTGCGAGTATCGATTTTGTATGGTATGAGAAGTTTGATTAAATCGTTTGCATAAAATCTATATAAATAAAAATGAATGTAACATATGTCCATATGTCCGTATGAGACCTATGCACACCTTTACCGCTTATCCGATCACAATAAAATTTTGTAAATATGTTGGTTACGCATTCAGGAAGGTTTCAACATAGAGTGACCATATTTTCCAGGACCCAAACGGGATGCTCAGAAAAAAAATGTCCCCCCCCTATACAAAAAAAATTGTTACACGTTCAAAAAACTTTCCTCGATTAATATCGTTGAGAAAATACACTACCGATAAAATATATTTTCCCACCGGGACAAATCAAACAATTTTACGAAAACGACAGGACGAACGCAAGACACGACGAAAACGGGACTGTCCTTGCGAAAACGGGATGTATGGTCAGCCTATCTGTAGGGCCTACCAGCCTATTCTTCATAAAAATATCGATTGGTTTCACTTTTTCAGTTTACATTTATCTGTTATCATGACTTTTCAGAAAAAAAAGCTGCTACTATGTATGTGTTTAGCTGAACTGCATCTTTTAGGTAGGGTTAGGATGGATTAGGATGGGTTAGGTTAGGTTAGGTTAGGTTAAGTTAGAATAATTATTTAACACCTAAAGCACCTATGGGTTAGGTTTGTTTGGGTTAGATTAGATTAGGTTAGGTTGGGTTAGGAAAACAAAATTCAGTTCAGCCGAAAACATACTGGCATATTAAACCAATATGATTTTTTGAATTGTTGGTTTTCCATAATTAATGCATAATCGTAAATTGTGTAATCGGAATCGCAATTAGTTTCAAGCTAATTATCGAATGCAAATAATTTCGTTCTGTCACCGAATGATATGAAAATGAATGCCGAATTAAATAAATTATCATAATTATATTCTCTTGTTTGTTATTTGATAATGATGAATGTGTGCGAGTAGTCAAAACACGATATCGAAATTAACATGATCCTGATTCAATTATTTCCGCCCATGAAAGGAATTGTAATAGAATAATTGGATGCTTTCATAATTGAAGGCTCGTCTCCTATAGAATTCGGTTATTTTAAAATGGCAATCATTAACCGTACCAGTATAATGAGAGGAATCTGTTTTCCATCGTACAATAGAAATATGAGAACGAAGATGTAATTGGATACAAATTTTCGATACATTGTTCGGCCAGTATCGTTGGTAACTTTTGTGTGCGCTTCGATTCGAAGAAACCGCAACTTGCAAAATTAAATAATCGCATAAAAGTTACCAAGAAAACTCCCAATGTTGTCCTTCTGCCAAAAAAAACCGAAAAACATCCTCATATAAAAACACATCCGTAACATTATGACACAGCGCTGTAAGTCGGAAATACGTGAATTATTTAAGGATGTCACTCGTTTCAGCAGACGGGCGCGGGTCTGAAAAGGAATTTCCAACATGCACAGTCCATGAAAACGGATTCTGAAAAGGGACACGTAACACGATCGATGGCTATAACCCCTTATAACCCTTTAACGGCAATACGACGTTAACTTAATAACGTCTCGAAAGTATGACGCCGAGCACTTGTCACGCGCCCGAAGGGACAGCTCTACAGTTGCACCGATGCACCAGACTGCAGGCTGTAATATTTTGTGAAACTCATGGCAGTTTTCGATATAATGAAAATTTTAATGCGATAATATTCTGGGGATATTTGAGAATATGAAATGGTTTTGTAGTGTATTTTGTATTCTAAAATTAGCTCTTCGCTATATAAAGTTGAAAGCAAAGTTTTATTGAGAGATTTATTGAAAAAATATTATTTAATAGATCAGTATGGAAAAAAATAATTCATATTTTAGTTATATTATATAGAAACGTTTGAGTCTTATATTATATTCTTAATCTTCTAAGAGTTTCGCATTATTGAAGTTTTCGATATTTCACTGTCATTGTGTATTATATATTGTAAACACATAATTCATTTAACAAGATTATGAAAATAATACCAAAGTGTATATCGTTTCGACATTTATTCATCTGGGATAAGTGCTAAAATATTCATTGGTACGAAAAAAAGATAAGATTCAATTGAAAAGCCGCATGAAAAAAAAAAGAGAATTTTTCCACAAAAAAGTAACGCTTTTTTTTTTTCCTATCTTTCTACGAAAGCAAAAGCGGAATAAGTCATATACAATAAAAATTAGTATAAATTGGATGAATCTTATTGCTGAGTAGATGAAAATATTTTATTTGAACCTTCAACTGACAAAGTCGTTATCGTAACAGAATCAATGAAATTCGATCAGTTTTCCCATCATTATAGCAACTTGGCTTTGTTTATCAAAACAATCCATATATGTATAACTTATTCCACTTTAACTTTCAACCTGTCATATCATCCATTATATCACACATATACTATGGAATAAAAAAATCGACAACACGCGTTATGTGCGCGAGATCGTATTCATTGTGAGCAGATTTTTTTCTTCTTCATCCCCGTGCCAAGGGAAAGTGGAAAAAGCAAATACACGTAAAATGTCTTGAGTGGTATCGAAACTTCTTTTCTCGCAAACACTCGCAAAGTGATTCTCGGAAAACTCGCGCTATAAATCACCACCGAATCATATTGAAATAGAAATTCTATGTATTTTCACCGAAAAAAAGTTATATTATACGTTATGCGATATAATAAAATATTATTTGTGCAATGCGCCGGGTATATCGCAATAAGCGGGCGTGAGATTCTCACGTGACCAAAATATAATAATATAGGATGAGATTATACATAACAATTTTAAATAATAAATATTATATTTGATATTTTTTTTTTTAATTAAAATTGAATATAGATATTGTTTGATAAAGTTAAAATAGTGTTCATGACATCATTATAAAATTTCTGTTGATCACTTTTATTACCAAAAATTAACAAAAAAAGCTTAATATTTTAATGCCAACTAAAAAAAAGCGTGTATTGATGATAATATTTACCGCATAAAATTTCAAAAAAAACTAAAAAAACTTAAACAAACAACAAAATTTTTTTCTTCAGGTCGTTCGAGAACGTAATTTCGCATACTCGCGCACGTTTTCGGTCTCGCGAGTACGTCGAAGCTATATTCATTGTTGTGCCTTATTCTCGTACGTGTTTTCGAGGAAAAATCTTTCAGCACTTCCTGTATAAGAATCTAGTGTTCGCCTTAGGCCATTACCTAGTCTAGACGTCTCACGTACGGATCGTATCGCGTGCCAAGGCCTAACGCTATCTGAGGATCTCTTCAGAAACGCATTTGTACCGCAAATTTATTAGCTTGTTGCAAATTATGCGGAGAATTTCTCGTATAATGCTTCTGAAGGATTTTCGAATCGAATCCGACCACGAAATATGTGTCGGATCCGTTTTATTTCGAACAAAAAACAGAAAGTTCGTTTGCAACGTCTTAAAGGTCAACTCGTTGATGAATGCTAAAAGTTCAAAGTTGAGCCATAATTTACGCAAATCCTCCGCTTTGTTTGACTTTAATGATTGATTTTATTATGTATTCTGATCAAAAAGTTTCTTTATTTGCAATTTATTATAATATACAATCACGATATTCAAAATATACTTATACCACTACATATATCGTTTAACTATATTTTGTTATAATCATTTCTACTCATTCAATTTTACGATCCTCATTGATTTGACAAAACCTACGAATCGAAGAATGAATATATACGAATATAAGAACACATAACAGATAAATACTAAGAGCACCGATCCGAACAATAGTCCATACAATTCCTTTGTCCAATTGGTCCATCATCGATCCCCAGAACAGCCTCGAATTTCCCAAAAGATATACCGCGGTTCGAGAGCGGTTTTGTTCAATTTGTGCGGTGTTAAATACGGAACGGCCCATGCCGAATTATTAAGGTGTATTAATTTTTTGAAACGGTCTAAAGGTAAACCGAGCTAATTATGCGTGTTGAATAATTAAAAATTTGCGGTCGCCGCAGCGCTTTATCGTTAAATGTTAAATTTTAATTGTGATGCAGCCGTCGTGGCTTCGTAATAATTTAATTTTCCTCTCGATTTAAGCTTTGTAATTTTGATAGCGATTGCTTTTAGAGTGTGCTTGATTCGATAAAGTTTGAACGTGTGTAACGTTTTTTCCGTTAATAGAATTAATTGAATGTGGTGCTTTGTGGGTTTTTTTGTATGATATAAATTTTGATACAAAAATTTGATTTTCATATTTTTTTTTTATAGATAGTGAAATAAAATGATGTACAATGAAAT
Organism: Hydropsyche tenuis; assembly: GCA_009617725.1. NCBI lineage: Eukaryota > Metazoa > Arthropoda > Insecta > Trichoptera > Hydropsychidae > Hydropsyche > Hydropsyche tenuis. The sequence continues at coordinate 204,382 of VTON01000143.1, read as the reverse complement.
AAAATTATAATAGAAATTCGGATGGAAACTTGATTCTGGGAATTTCTGAATATTTCACCAAGATTGTTAATTAATATTATATAATAATGTTATCAGAAATTCTAGGATTCTGATGACTTTAAAATTAAATTAAATACTGTTGCATTTTATAGTATGATAGTAAACTATATACAATTGGGTATGTTTTTTTTATGTGATTTTGAAGTTATGCGGTTTTCAAAAAATAATGGAACCTATCCCTTATTTTTTTATATAGAGGAAAAAAGCTTTTTTTTATACGAATGCACATATAAAACCCAGATCCCTTTCATCCAGTGATGAAATTGATCAGGGCCAAGTTCATAAGCCATGCTGATTATTATCATTTAGTGATGATAATTCTGATATATGTTCATAAATATGTATGCTAACTGATAACGATAATTTGTATGACTATCGTGTAAAATAGACTTTATTAAAACAATTCTAAGGTATGTATTGTTTTTATTTATATTATTTTTTTAATACTATTTTGGTACATTTTATCACATTGATTTGAAGTTATGCGGTTTTTTAAAAATAATGGAACTCACACTTCAGTTTTCTATATAGTTCAAGTTTTTTTTTTACGCGAATTTTTTTATATGCGACTCTCGGAACGTATCTATTGCATAAAAATAGATCCAAGTATACACGTATTGCATAACAAAGTTTTTTCAAATGTTACAAATATGTAATAAACTTTTCTTCGATGTACATCTAACTGATTGAAAACAATCCACATCCATCCAGAATTTTCACAAAAAATAAACACATTTCACATCATACCAATGCCTATCTTTAAACAAAACTGCTAAATGAAGCACAGCTACTATCTTCACAAAACAAACACCCCATCCACAAAAGCTCACCATTGCAAAAGACCATCGCGTCCCAGCGAATCTTCGCCCACCCGAGATCAATGCGCTTCGAAATTCCAAGAACGAATGCACTATTTTCGCTCATAACATTTTCCATTACATACATTTTCATCGAAAAGCCGTATTTCACTCAGAACATACCGTACGGCGAACAGTGGCATTTCGCTCGAGCGGGCCGCCCACAGGAGTCGCAATAAAAGAAAACCGACCACCCACTGTTGAGGCCGCCTCTCCTTTCTCTCCTTTCACATATTATACAAAAGTGGAGGATACGAGCATGGATAGTGGACAGGTGTATTGCACCACTGGCGTTCGTGACTCTTGGAGCGCAATCGACGTACGAACATGTGAAGTGCTCTTGTGTAACGCGCGCTTATCTCAAATTGGGACTTATTCCTTTGTCAGTGTGTTGTTTTATTCGTGTAGTGAAAATTTAGATAGTGTTTTCTGTCTTGGGAAGAATTTATATTTTTATTTGTTTTTTTTAAAATATATCTAGTTTTTTTTTATACTTTTATAGAAGAATACTACTAATCAGTGGCGGCTCGTCCTAATGGTCTGCGGGGCTGCAGCCCTCCCTGTTTAAAGTTTTTTTTTAATTCTTATATTCGTCTTATATAGGTGTATAAATGCAATACATATTTTGATTCTTGTATGTGTTGATGATGACGTTTTCGTATTTTTTTACACGAAAGCATGTGTACTATTTTCAGTTTCATTGTTGCAGCCTCCACTACAAATTTTCACGAGCCTCCACTGCTACTAATATATTATACTTTTAACATAAAGTTAATGGGAAAATTACATTACATTTTTTTTTAAATGCTTTATGTAATTTTAAAATAAAATGTTGTTTTGAAAATTTAAAATGAAAACCAAACTAAATTTGAAAAATGAAAATCATCCTTTTAGAGCCAACCAAATCGTATCATAACAAAATATTTCGATTGATTGAACTCTATTACAAGCATCGTTTGCAACAATAATAAATACGTACATGACCTATCCCAACCTAAGTTAATTTAACGTTCAATAATGAATACATTCTTTATTGATCTCTAGCCTAACGTTCAGTAACAAATACATTCATTACTGAACTAACCTAGCCTATCCTAATGTTCAATAATAAATATGTAAAATGATTTGGTAATTTTTTTTTTCGGAAGGAATTCCTTGGTCTTAACTCACCACATGCCACTGATATGTGTTTCTGTGTGTGTGTGTTTTTTTCATCATTCCTGTTCCCTTGATTAAAAAAAAACTCATGGCATGCCACTGTTGTACGTAATATAGAGTGTAGTTTTAAAATTAAGTAAGTGACAAATTCTTAAGTAACAATAATATGAAGTTCTTCGTGTAAATTATAATATTTTCAGAAAAATAAATTTAATTTAAATTATTATAATTTATTTCTATATGAAAACATGAAAAAAAAAAATTGAAAAGCGATCCGAATATAGATAGTTTTACTATTTAAATGTTTGAAAGAAGCGAATACTTTGTAAAATTCTCTAGTGTTCGTATCATTCTTTATAGCTACTGCAATAGAGGGAACTTTATAAGTTGGACGATTTCCCGTGTTCCGAATCGTTGATTTTCGATTCAAGTTTTGATTACATTCTATTTTATATATTTCAGTTTTACAGTATTGTCGTTTTACTCTTGCAAAATCGTTACGTTGCAAGAATGTTTAATTTTATGCTAGAGCCACACGCTTAAATTTTCAATAAATACTGAGAGCCCCGCTATAGGATTGTTTGCTCACAATGAATACAAAACATTTGCTAAACAATTACAGCAGACACAGAGAAAGGTCATTAAAACTGTTCGCACACAGTCAGGGAAAGAGGAGACCGAGACGAGGGGCGAAATTTAGACCAAAAGTTACTAAAATACTGAAAACTTTCCCAAGAAGAACTATGCAAATTTCACAACGAACCAACTGTTCAACTAACTTTCGTTCAATTCGCCGACAAAAGTATTCCACGAATTCGGTTAATTGTATCAGAGTGTGTTTCGGAACGGAGCACACACACACTTTATTCTGTGGCCGAGTTCATATAGTTGGCGTATGCGCGCGTGAAATTTTGCAAAACTTTCGGCTGAAAATTGTATCAAAGTTGGACCGAAAAAAACTCGATTTTGCGGAACCACAGTGCTCGCAGATCGAGCGGACTTAAAGCACGGCGAAAGGAGCTTTTCGACGCCAGTTTAAAACGTTTATTGGCCGTAAAGTCTTTGAGATTCTTTCTGGTGAAAGTGTCTTATGAAAAATTTAGTTTTCACTCGAGCTAATGGGAAGTGAATGCTTCTTTAAGTGGTGCAAGTTGTGCAGCTTATGCATGATAAATGCTATCATTTTCAACGGAAAAACTATTTAACTTAATTGTATTAACAACTTTGACTTTATATATATATAATATAAAAAAAACGTTTTATTGTTTTCAAATCGTAAATTTCAGTTTACAATGTCTAGTTACTTTTGCACCTTGGTGAGATCATAATTTGTGATTTTTACAGTATTCATAAAAGAACGTTCCTTGCGACTGCGAGGAGAAAACTCGACTTTGAACAATAAAAAAAGTAACAGTTGCTCGAATCGAAAGAGTTACACGTTCTTTTTTCTTTGATATTTTTTTTTTTGAAGCGTCGTTAAAAGAAGAAACTTTCCGGAAAAAAATTTGCAACGAGACTTTATTTATTTTGGCGACAATTTTAAATCGCCGGGAAAAAAAATGCAAACAATGCGCGCGCGTTCATATTCCCCTCCGTCCCGCGAAAGGGGCGAATTTACACAAATATGCTGAAAAAAAAATCAAAGAGCCGAAATTGGATATCTTTTATATGCTATCATGAACGAAAGGGAGACAGGCACTTTACTTTTAGGGAACAAAAGAAATTTTCGAGCCCTTCACTTCCTTATATTTTCACCTATAACTGTCATCCGGTCGCCTGCATACCTAATCAGAGCCGAACGAAAATTACGACGCCGTTTCAGAGCGTGCACATTTTGCGTATATACAGAAAAAAAGCAAAACTTTCAGGCGCAAAGTAGGCACACCGAAAGTGCAGATGTGGAATTGCAAAGAGGGACACTTTGCCGCATATGCAAACCACGAAATACGGCCAATTTGTTCGACGTCGCGGCTTCTTCACGAACTTTCCTTTTTTTCCACCGAACCATTCGCCGCTTTTTTCTTTTTTTCGCTTTCGCCTTTTACTGTCGAATATGAATATGTAGATGAAGTGGGGCTCGTCGTTGTTGTGTGTCGCTAACAAAGGCTCGGGTCCGTTCAACTTTCGCAGAAACTGCGCATTTCCATATCTGAAAATAACACTGGAACGAATATCAAATTTGATGTTGCTCCTTTTTTTTCAGCACGGGCGTATACGTGTTCGCGTTTATGCATATTCTATTTTATTTTCTTTGGGAAAAATTAATGTTTCGTTCCTCTTTTTTTGACCGAAGCGGGGAACCGTCTCTTTTTTCCGCGTTATTGTCGTGCATTTGCATGTCGGCGTGTAACGAAAGCGACAAAAGAATATTCGTATCGGTGAGTTAAATATGCGAATATCGGAACGGGTACATGTCAAAATAGGGTCGGAAAGAAATAAAATCATAAAAAACTTTCCTTTCGAATTGAATAAGGAAGTATAATTCCATTTTAACGGCGAACAAAGAAACGTATGCGCTTCGGGTTCGATCGATAGCATTCATTGTGTCGCATTTAATGGAAAAATTTCATTTCCTTTTCTTTCATGCTATCGGTGGCTCGACAAAAATTCATCTTACATATACGTTAATTGAATATGAAACATCCTTTGAATCGTTAAACACTCGAGTACCCTATGTGCAGCAAACCGAATGAATTAAATCTAAAAGTAATCCATAAACGGTGAGGACATGCGCTTTTTCATTAACGAAAACGAAAAGTGAAATTTTTTCCTTAATCAAAACTCATCAACTGGATTCGTTTCCGGGAACCAATAAAGCATCATCCACAAAGGCATCCGAACGAATCTCAAAAGCGGGAACGAATTCAGAACTCGGCGGGTTAAATACACAAACACAGAGCACACTATTTCGCGAAGCCGGCGAACAATCCGACAATGTTTCGCGCAAACAAAAGCGAATTATAAACGATCGAAATTCCGTATCCTTTCGTGCGATAAATCAAAAGGCGCTTTTCTTCGATTTCATCGCGCCGACTAGGAGGGAACGAGCTGAAAGCCCACGTCTTCGAGACGAGAACAAAGCCTTCGGATGAAAAGGTACACCATAATGCGATGCAAAGAAAAGCTCGCGAGTCTCGCGAGAGCTTCGCGGAATGCGTTGATTACGTTTGCCGAGCAAAATGTATTTTGTTGTATGTGCTGAGGTTGGCTTGCAACGTTTTGAATGCGTTTGAATAAAGGAATTGTATTAAAACGCGGTTCTGAAACGTTCCTGAGGTTTTGACGTTGAAAATGTAACAATGAATCGAAATTTGAATTGTGCACATTTTTTTTTAAACAAAGTGATTCGTTTGAAAATCGATTTTGCAAACATTGATTAATTGAACTTAATCAATCGAGATGAATCAGTTGAAAAGTTAACTATTCATTATTTAAATGTCACAACCTCATGTTGAACATATGAAAATTAAAAAAATTATATTTTATTTCGAGTTTGAGAACTGCCGGTTGAGAGCGGCAAAACATAATAATTACCGCTGTTAAAGAAAAAAAGTGCAAATTTTTCAAAGCGCTTTCGCGTTAAACTTGCACAATAATTTGTCGGTTAGACGTGCATTTATTATTCAAACGTGAACGTAAGTTTATTCAGGCACACTTTAAATATTTCATGACTCGAAAATTATGGCGAAAATGTGCGAAGAAAAAAATCTTAAATTTCATTTAATCGTAAATTACTGGGAAAAAAAACGCCGCGACTTTTCGTAAATGCAAATTTCAACATTTCACCTCGAAATCGTCGGAACAAGTACACAAACCGTTTGTTTTGGTGAATTCTAAACATTTTAAACATAAATATCCACTTGCGTGGATAAGGCTGATGCGCGTATATCCGTGTAAATACACCATGTCGGTTTTCGGTCGAATACTAGACGACCTACAAGGTATTTCACAAGTATTTGTACGTTTACGAATACATTTAATCTACGGCTGGAGTAATTTGTGTTTCTTCGTATTGTTGTCATAAGTCGGCTTGTGAAGGAAAATACTGTTGACGTTGTTGAATAGATCTTTTCGTTTCTGAGAATTTTATGGTATTCGAGATACCAGGAAAGTCGAAGTTGTGATAACATATGCTTTATCATATCTATTTCTTTGATATAAATATAAAAAATATATAAAGCAGTTGAAAATATCAGAATTATCTGAACATTTTCGGAATTCTGTTGAATACCTAGTTGAAAACGTACGGAAATTCAAGATAATTATGAAATTGTAGCAAGCGCAGTGAGAATTTTATAAATTGCCCACATTAAATACTTTTGCCGGTAACGTCTGAAGCATAATTGTGAAAATAGCGTTCTTCGCATTCTGTTCTATACTTTTTGTATTCACTTGCACACGATCCGTATGCAAATAATATGCATGTAATAAAACCAAGGAGGGTTTTTTTTTGCGTATGGGTGCTTTAGTGAATAGTCATAGAAATAAAATAAATATGAATATAAGTTAGAACTTTCATATACGTATAATATTTAAATAGTTTAATTTTTTTCTACAAAATTTTATATGAGTATTTCTATTATGTTATAAAGAGTATTTTAAAATTTTTTTTTTTTCAAGACTTGGATTTATTATTAAATGAAAAATTGCGATTAAGCTCTAATATATTCATTAATATAAGGAAATAGATATATCCTTGCCTAAAATATAATATATTATGTTCAGTATTGGACAATTCCTTTCTAATACCATTGAAAGTTCGTAGTTTTAAGAGAAGATAATTCTCAAGGAGTTGAACAGTGAAACTTTTCTTTAAATTATCTAAAACTAACGACATACATCTACCCACTGACCATGTTACATATCGCTCAACTTCCCTAATCAGCTTCAATCATCACTTTAAACACAAATAAACCAATAACAAAACAACTAGACACTCAAAATTTACACAAAAAAAAAAATTGAACCACCCCACAATAAATTACACACAAACACTCAACAATTCCAAAATCTTCATACACGAACCTCAAAACACGAAAAAAAATCAGTTTCGAGCACCCGCGAAATTTCCACAACTCCAAACATCCTTCAGCTCAGCTCACGCATACAAAATTGCATATAATTCGTACCAATTTCGAAATCGTTCACCATTTTCATACATTGCGCTATTTGCCCAACGGTATCGCAAGGCACATATTTGAAGTGTGCCACCGTACGTGTGCGAAAAGCAGCCTTCCCTTGTTCCCTTCGGAAGTTCTTTCGCCTCTTTCTCTTCCAGCTCGTGTCTTGTGTACACTAGCATTTTCAATTTTCCCGAATCAATAAGCCGTAGGCCAGAGGGAGCCGACCGGAAAAGTCGCCGTTGTCAGAAGTCACAATTTACCACTTACATAAAAATTGTATCGTGTTTATATACGCCGCGGAATAGTATGATACGCCCGGGGCGTTGGGCTCGACCGCAATTTTGCCTGAATTTCTTCAAATAAATTAGACCTAGATTGTTTATTTATTTATTTAGCGTGGTATTGTACGTATAATATGTGTAATAATAAAGTTAGATTGAATCTTTGAAGGTTTTTGTAACTAAATAACGTTGATTAAAAAAGTGTAACCTAACATTATTTTAGCAAACATATAGAAGAAATCTGAGAAAAATGTTAGTTGTCATACATATGCAGTCTATCTATAATATTTACTACAGGAAAAGCCTTTTACAATATTATGGATAAGTCGATGTTTTTTCTTATCATGATAAAAGGACGGCGACTCTCAAAATGTTAGGATACTGGAATAATTCATTGTTGAATAACGTTATGTAAAAGTTCATCTACTGACCATGCAGAATATCACTTAACTTGATCATTAAGAATTAATACTATTGATGAAACTAACAATAAGTCCGTTTCAGTCGATGTTTCTAAATTGAATAAGAATATTTCAAAAGCAAAATACTGTAAATCATTTAAAAAAAAAAAAAAAAAAAATACCAGGGGAGACTTGTCTAATTGAATTTGTTTAATAATCATGTATTCTATTGTAAAATAATTAAAACAAAGTTTGCAATCATAATATTGCACATTTTTTTTTGAATAATTTTTTTTTATAATGAATATTTTTACATTGACTATTAGATGGCTGCAAAAAAATTGTTTTAACCTAAAATTCACAATTTTAACTTAATATAAAACGCTACAATAATGATCAGATTCTTAAGGCTATCATACTCAACCCTGAAAACATTTTAATAAAAAAAAAATTGTACATAATTTTACATATACTCCTATTCTATCTATTGACAGTAAAAATATTTTTTTTATGGAGATCAAAAGCTTTTTTTATTCATCTGAATCGTGCGTATACTCCGCACGATGAAAAAACTAAAAATCATCCCTAAACATGTTTATATTAGCATCACACGTAGACGATAATTACTAAGTTATCTCAGTATTTATTTATGTATTATATTTACTGGCAAGTTTTCAGTAAATATAATTTTTTGAAAATACGTTGGTATTAATAATACCAATTGGTATTAATAAATTTGATTTTTTTTAGTAAAAAAAAAAATCAAATTTATTAGAACTATCACAGATTTAGACAAGTCTCTTCTATCTATCAATTTAAATCAAACGATCGATTTTTCACAAAAGAAATTAAAATTTAAATATTCTACATAACTCAAAAAATCCAAGCACATCCCTCAAACCAACTTCAAAGCACTAAAACCTCAAACATTCCCAACAGAAAACGCGAACTCGAAAGCGCACTTCCTCACAAGATATCGAAACCCCTCGACTTAAACACTCGCATATAAAACGACCGTTCCGCTGCACACATCCGACAATAAAAGCATCACGCATAACCGACATCCGACCTAGTCATTTTTTCCAGATCAGTTTTATTATCGCCCGGTAAGTATTTTACCGTATTTTACCGCCGAGGATTTACGACCGCGACAGTAGTGCAACCCCATGCCAGCGGGGATGTCGCCGTCGAATATTTACATAAATTTACAACTGACGGACGCACGATATTCGAAATTTTGTATGAAAAGTGTGGACGAGTGTGTGTGTCTGTAGGTTGTATGGAAATTGGGTTTCGTTTGATGTGTTCTTTGTTTGTTTCCGGTTTTGTTTGATTCATTGAATCGTCATTTGGTGATAGCGTTTATTGTATTTGTGGGTGGATTGTAAAGATAGGTTGTTTTGATTAAATGTTTGGAATTATTAGATTTGTTTGATGTGTTCTATATTTGATGTGGAAAGTGTTACATTTACGTATAATATATAATTTTTTTTTATTTTTTTGAGTTTTTTTTGGTTAGTTATGAGATATTGGAAATCTTTAAAAGGTAATATAAAATATTATATAAAGTCTAGCATTTTTTCAAATCGTTATATTTTTTTATAGATTATATGTTTCAAATATGTAGAAATGAACATTATTTAGGGAAAATGATCGTTCATAAAACAAGAAAGTTCATATCCTTGTTTTTTTTGTATAATATTATACATATATATTTTTTTTAAATCCCCAGCTGTTATTATCAAAATCAAATTAAGTATACGTAATAGGTGGGCTGAAAAGTTCATAGGCTGACACATAGATGGTGCTACTAATATCAAATCTATATAATTTTTAGTTAGCCCTAACCTTCAAAAGACGCGTGTATAAATTTGACAGCTGTTGCATTATTAGTATCAGAGTTATAGCATTTTTAGTGAAAGAAATTTTGTTACTTTGAAAAAAATGGTTTTATTGATTACTACAACAATGATCTTAATAATAAATTTCAGATGTTTGAATTTGATTTGTAAAAGGTTGAATTTGGAGTGTAAAAAACTATATAACAAAACAAGCTAATACCCAGAGGCATATTTTAAAATAATTAAATAAATAAATAATTATAATATTATATTTATAATTGATTGATTGATTGGCTATTTGAACTTAAAATTTATTTAAACTTTGCTTAGTTTGTAATCAAATATACATAGATTAATTATAATATTCTGAAAACGATAACTTACAATCCTATCCTTAACGCAAATTTTAATTCATTACCAATAGACCAACCCAGTTAAATTTAAAAAATTCAGAAAAAAACAAATATTGCATGAAAAATCTATACACGTACAAAACAAAATTTCACTAGAAAAAAGAACGTATTTTCAAAATAAACTACTACAACACAACTCTGAATCAACACAAACCCATATCAATTTTCTCACAATTTCAAACAAATAAAAAAACACAACCACCCTCCGAAACAGCGGCAATGCGTTTCAACACCCCAAGTCAAGTGCAACACTGCGTTGCACTAACGAAATTGAACTGTCTTGGCCGAAGATATTTGCGCCGTGAAATAAGTGATAGATTACTTTAGAAGTTTGCGTCGATCGGAAAACTCAACACGATAAAACTAAAGCGTCATGAACGTGCTGCGAGCGTGCTCCAAATTGAAAATTTTCCCCGATCGGTTAATAAAATGTTTGCAGCTTCTGAGTTATGTCTGAACGTTCGAAAGGTTGCTCGATGGAACTGTTTCTCAGTTGGATGATGACTTGTTTGAAGATGGGATTGGTTGGCTGATGCTTAAGTGGTTTTAAGTTTATTTAATTCGGATTCAGTTTCTGAAGTTTGCATACTTTATATCTCGGATGAAATTATGGATATTTTGATGCATAGTTGATTTAAGGGTCTTATGATGTAATTTAATATGATAAGTATAGGCTGTTTTTTTTCACATTTAATTTATTGATTAGTATGTGCTTTCACATTTGCGAAATTAAGCGCTTTTAATTATTATTTCAAGATTATATATCATAGTCCCATGTGAACAGTTTTGAATTCATATGTGAGTTTCACGTGGAGCCAGCCTGCAAGTGATTTACTCTCGCTGGCTTTTAATTAATGTCGTTAGTTTTAAAAGCAAAACTTTGTTTTAAAACGAATTTCTAGAACGGAAATCCTGAAAAAAAAAAAATTAAAAAAAATTTAAAACGAGAACGCATTCGCACCACATACGCTAAACAAACTTTTTATAAATAATAGAGTGCGACTTTCGCAAATGAATAGGATGGGCGAGCGGGCAAATGCAACCGACCCACAATGAATAATGACCGCCATATTTATAAAATATACGTAAAATTTTGTTTTGATCTAATATCTTCGATCGGATCGGGTGTGATGTGGATTTTCCAGGATTTTCCGAGCGATAGAAAAAGCACGCGTCGGGCAAAATGTAATTTCCATATATCATGTAGGGCCTCTGGATGCGACAGGTAATTTAAGGCGACGCAGAGGGGAACCATAACTTATGCAACTTTGAACCGCTTCGATTTTCACTAATAATTAGCTGTATTTTCATATGGGAAATAGAAAGAATATGTTTTATATATAAATAAGTCTCAATAGATTCTCAAGAGAAGATGAAATTATAATATTTCCACTTAAACGTAGAACTTTTTTATATACTTGACATAAAAAAAGCAGTCATCATATGCCTAATTAATAGAGGAAGCTTTTCTTCGTATTTGAAAAGGAATGAAAAATTGAAAATATTACATTTTCGAATCCGGATAGAGTAAATATTTGATCTACTCGGTACAAAACAAATTAACAAATTGGAGTGAATTTTTTGCTTCGGACGTTCTGAGTACACAAAAGGCCATCCAGAGAGCCTCGAAAGTTTCCTTCGTTTTAACCTCGACCCCGAATTTCGCCATTTAAATTTCTCCCGGCAATAAAACGAGACAATCAACATCGCTTTCGGCGGGAAACGAAATAAAAACAGCGCCGGCGAAAAATAAAAATATAAATATGGAATGAAAAAATGAAAAAAAAAAGGAAGAAAAAATGAATGAGAACGCACAAAACAACGGGGTCGCGAATTTGCCGGCAATTACTTTTTTAATCCGGACGTGTCCTTGTTTACGTATATAATTTTTTCGGTAGAAAAACGGAAAAGTCACTGTGCGATCGAGGATGTGAGTGGTTTTGTTTAGCCTTTTTTATTATTTTATGTGAAAAGTCTTTAACTTTGAATATATAAAATTGAAAACAACATTACATCGGCCTCCATTATCTTTATCCAACATATATAAAACTCAACTTTACTCGGAAAAATCAATTTTAATATTATATTACATATTAAAATTCACATTCCATTAAACACAATATTGTCGAATCATTCATGGTTTATCTATATATCGATCAATCAACCCATCAAGTACATAAAAGAACCCACGCAAGACATTTCTCGTAGAACATCGCACGCGTTTACCCGACACCCACACGTGCACATATAAATTCTTTCATTCCATTTTTTTTCAGCTCGTTCCGTTTTCAGCCCGTCTCGGTTTTCGTTTAATTAAAGAAATGTCAGATTGTAGAACGACCGAGGCGCTGAATTACGACGACTGCACTCGAGTCGGTCGCTGACGTAAAGGCTGCTGTATTCTTCGAGTTTTCGAATTCCTTTCGTTGTTTATTCTTTTTTTTTTTTTGGGCTTATTAGAATTCTGGATGCGGAAGAGACACTTATTTGAAAGTCACTCTTGTTTTTTGGCGCGAGAACGCGAAAAATTATGCTCTTTCGATTGGATAAATGCTTGGCTTGCTATGAGAGTTGTTGCTTAATCACTTTATTAAAAAAAATCTAAAAATTATAATTTTTTAATTGCATCAGAAAAAAAAAAAATATATTTATCTCTTTATTAAACAAATTTTATGAATTGACTCGACATAGTTTTTATTTGCTCGGTAACAAATGCACGAACTTAAGTCGTAAACAATGCGGCCCCTGAAACGCAATAAAAATATTTCATTATTCACCACTTTTATTGTGTAATTGTTTACTCGACGATTCAGCGGAAAATTTATTTATGAAATTGTAAAGAACGACGTCTCGAGACTCTTGAATATTTATAAAGTTTTCATTGGGAGCGGTCACGCGATTTTCCCTATTCCAACCCCCCCCCCCAAATAAAGAATTTACGAATCCGTTTAAATTCAGGAGATTTCCATCCGATTTTCGGCAACGGATCTCATTTCAAACGTACAGTTCAATTTTAATATTTTTATTTTAAAAAATGATTAATTTTTACAATTAATTTATATTTGATTGATTATTCAATGTGTGAATATTATAAAATGTTTGATAAATCAACATGGGAATACGTTCGTTGAAAGACCGAATCGAATTCGCAAGATTTAAATCAGATTTTCAGCAGAAATCTCATTACGTCGCCAAACTAAAAAAAACCAAAAAAAAAAAGTACACATAAATAAAACAAAACACAAATTGAAACGGCACGAAAATAAAGATTTCTCAATTATATAAAAATGATTTAAAGTTGATTTAATCCCGAGGCCGCCTAATTGAAACTCGCTGCGAGCCCGCCGGGCCAAACATAAATCAAACTGTCAAAGTTTATCTTCGAATTAGAGCTCAAAGTACGGCACGGAAATACAATAAAGATTTCCCGGGCTCGAACGCTGTCATAATAAAAATCAACTGGAAAACTCCCCCCCCTTGCCTGAAACCCGGAAAATTCAGCTGTGAAATCTCTTTCTACGGTTCGCACCTCGGGGACGGCTCGAAATTGGTCATAATTAAGATTCAAATTTTAATTTTCGCGCGAATTTCCCGCCCGGTCGCGACTCCGGAAAATTTTCTGTAAAATTGGTGGTAATTAACTTTGAGCATTAATTAATAAATTCACGTCTGTTGCGTAACGACTTCGTCTATTGGCGAATAGGTGAAGGCTCTCGTCTCATAATAGCTTCCAAACTTTGACAAAGCCTCACAGAGTCGCTATCGGAAAATTCGTTTTGTGTGTCAAAGGATTTTCGTATTCATTATTGCGCCGGGGGCGAATCGAATATTATTCCTCGGCAGAAGACACGCTTATTAAAATGAATCAACGAACGAAAAACATTATATTTGTTTTGTGTTTCGCGGGAATAAAGGAAAACGCACGGGTCTTTCATGAAATCCTTAAGCCGCGCTTTGTAGGAAATGAACGCAATTGTCGCAAAAATACACTCGAATATGAAACAAAATATATTTCATACAACTATTTATGGAACAATAAGAAGACTTTTGTTTCATAATAATTTTATATTATAATCTAAATTACATATACACAAGAAAATCATACATATTTTATATATTTATGAATATTTTAGGAAGATCGGAACTTCATTTATGTGCGATCACTTCGCTTTATGGCTGTAATAAAATTAATACCGAAAGACGTATTTTGCAGATAAATTTTGATGAAGTTTGACGTATCAAACTCGGTTACGCCGAATTAAATGGACGTCCCCGGATGGGAAGAAGGGTTCATTCTATCTTTGGGTCGCCCACGAAAATAATGTCCGAACTTGGGCGACCTGAAAAAAAAATACCCGAACCGGAAAAAAATCTTCGGGGAGAAGAAAGAAAGAGTGGAAGGTCGCATCTGAGGCTTCTACGGCGATAATTCGTCCTCGTTTCTTCCCGTTTTCTTAATGGACGTTGAAATATTGGACGCGAAGGTATTCGTAATTCTATTTATTACAGAGACGGACCTTTTGATGGTTTACAACCGAACTTGTAACGCAATTAGCCGCCGACCTTGCGGCCATACTTTTGATCGATTGCCCTTAATTTTTCAGACTTCCAATACTCTTTTTTAATAAAGGACCGCACGAAAACGACGCACAAAGACCTTGCAAATGAAAATTTATCGATTTTCAAGAGAGATACGTGTTCAGTGTCCATCAGCTAAAAGGAAAACTTTTATCTCGTGTGTAGTAAGAATTTATTTTCTTTTTTTTGTAATAATATGTTTGTTATATTTTTTTGGGAAATTATTATAATAACGAAACATTTGATTTATATAATACAAATAAGTAAGGGTGAAAAGTTAGTAACAGAAATCTTGCGGTAAATAAATATAGCATGTTAGGGAAATTGGATCAATTGGCTAATTCCTAACCGAAGCGGGTCTTGTGTCCCTAGAGGAGCAGTCGTCTGTAACTCCTTGCGAATATATTTAATACGCGAATAATCAAATTCACCTGTGAAACCTTCGAAGACTTTGATGGTGATTTGATCAGAGATCTCATCGCAATTCCCGAAACATGGACGACGTACAAAAGGGAGGAACAAGCTCCCTTATCACGTCCTCGCCGCGTACAAGTAAAGCAATTTCGTACACAACGTTAACCTCATGCATGCAAAGTTCACGAATGCCTACATCACCCGCAGAATTTCAATATAGCCACCGTTGAAAAGCGTACACTTCGCATTCTCTTTCATTTTTCAGCCCCATCTTCCTTTCTATTTCTCTGGGCCACGTGCATTCTAGGTTTGCAGAAAAAAACCACGTTTTCTTACAGCACCGATGGAAGAGCCTTCCCCTCGTATCCTTTAGAATTAATAGACGCTTGTTGGGTCTGGTGCGTTTTATACGTTTCATTGTCGAAATTCGATTGTGGCGTGTTCCGGTGTTGTCGTCTCAAGAAGGCGACTTCAGGCTTTCAGCTCCGGTTCCGGCCTTCAGAGCCCTCGAAATGGGAAAATTCAGGAGTTGTCCCGACGCCCAGGATGTTGAGTCAATTGGCTTGTTAAAGCCGTCACAAAATCTCAGAGTTTCGTGCCGGAACACTCGTCCCATTTATCATACGTACTGTTTTGCGGTCGAGAAAATACGAAACTTTGTCGCGTATACGATCAACACAATCGACCTTGCTTATATACATATATAATGCCAAACATCGTATTATAATAATACAATATTTTCACAGCGAAATCAAAATTTATACGGCGTAATAATATTAATAATGTAAAGTTTTCTGATAAAATTCGGTGGTGGGCGAACAAAGTGGCGTCGCAGCGCGAATATGTTTTGAACACGTAAAGGAACAATTTAGTGTTATTTTTGCATTGTGCTGAAACTTTTATTACGTTACACACATACCGTGTGTATTGTATATGTGAAATTTGCGTGTTTCGCAACTTTGCCGCTTCCTCGCAAGAACGCTTTTAATATATTCGGGTTAGTCTTGTATACGATGGCGGTTAAATTTTTTGAACTGCGATTTTCGCATTCGCGACCGGAACGTTCCGCCAAAAATCGCTGCCATAACGAAAATTTATATTACGACTCAAGCGCATATTAAATCCATTAATTCACCGTACAAAATTTGACGTTCACTATGTAAAAGTTTGCGCTGTTTCGCGACAAAAAATAATCGTGTATCATTTTCCGATGCCGTCATGCGTTTACGTACGTTTTCAATGCACATCTCATATTTTATTTCACTAAAAATTTTAATAATAAAAAAATATACAATGTAACAGAATAGAATTATTTGTCTTTCACGGAATTAGAACTGTCAACTCCCATTCAAGTCCACACCGAATTTTTTGGTTCCACGGTGACGTTTCCAGCATACATTATTAAACAGTGAGAGACTGCCGTATTGAACCTAATGCAAAATCCATCGTCCCTGATAGACATTGGCAGACAAACAGATTTGATTGAATGCAGTGCGAATTGGCCTATTGGGAGGCCGACATCCTGTCGAGTCCTGACGATGCTCCTGAAGCCCATTCTCGACCATCTCCCCATCCATGGTCGCTCGTGACAAATTTACGGTATCCATCCAATAATTTAAATTAAATCGCCCGCACGTAACAGACTAGGGTCGACATCATCGAACCGAATTATTGATTCGGATGTTGTCGGAGTGCGTGATCGATAAATCACTGTTTTGCACGCTCGAACGTTCAACGTTTCTGCCTGAAACCCTAACTAGTGGGATCCCATGCAAATAGATTATTTAATTAATTTTAATAAGTTTAACAAAGGAAAGGAAATCATTACCTTTTCAGTATCATATACTTGATAAAATTCAACGGATATTGAAAAAACCTTGTATTGTAATAAACGTTTCATAGAGTGACTACATAGATAGATTCCATATTAACGTCTCGAATTAGTGAACGAAAATTAATTCGGATTCACAAAATGTTAACAACAACCGACTTTATATGGTTGTCGTACTCGAATATGTATTCTGTAGTTTCGGAACGATATGGAAATGTGGGCGACCGGGGTTAATCAACAACTCTGTGTCTATAGTAGTTACCCTCTGACAACAATCAATGCACTGCATCATACCACTAGGCTAGTAATTGCGAAAAGGGGCCCATCGCCGGGATTCCAATTGCAGATATCAGCCGAATCGTATCTCCAAAATACTGGGTACACAATCACAAATTACCGACGAATCCCACAGTTTATTACCGTATAATATTTTCATTGTTGCGCGTATCGTGTGCGCGCATAATTGTTGCAAACGGATAATGGCAATTCACTCGAAACCGCATCAACGAATGCGGCCCAAATGCGGTTTTGCTACGTCGAACTGTGCTCGATGAAGTAAATGGTGAACAATGGGGTATGTTTTATACTATCGACATGATTATCTGATATATTATAATATCGATCCGTGGGCTATTGTGTTCAAAACGCAAAACATACGCGGGCGGCTTATAGAGCCGCGTGTGGGTTTGTAAGCTTTTGTATGATTTCCGTATTAACGATTGTTGATTTTGTGGTAAATGAAAGTTAAGCATTGATTTGTTTGTGCTTTCGTATAATAAAATCTAGATTTTAATCAAAAATACATTAAGAGAATATGTTTGAAAACTGAGCAAAGTAATAATTACTTATACACATGATTCTGTTTTTATTCGATTTTTTAAGTTATGCGGTTTTCAAAAAATAGTATAACCTATCCTTCATTTTTTCTATAGAGGACAAAGCTTTTTTATGCGAATACGATCAAAATTTTTTTTAAATTAACACTAGTGCAAGTTATAACCGTTAAAGGGTGAGTGTATATAGGGCAATGGGCGAAAAGTTTTCAATTTTGGACTGTATAAATAATGTTTCATGTGCGGTATCTCAGATAACTCCACACACTTTGAATTCTTGTTGGAAAGCCATTTGGCCCGAATGTGTTACAGATGGCGAAATAATAAATAATAAAAGCTTCGAAATTGTCAGCTAAAATAATTACTTTGGCAAATCAACTTGATGGAGAAGGCTTTGATACTTTTTTTCTCAAAATTATGTCGATGAATTGCTTGAGGATACTTCCTTAAACAACGATGATATTATTGGTTTAATTTTATATGAATACAGAAATACAGAATACAGAAATAGAAGAAGATATTAAATTTTTTATAAACTTTTTTTACGTAATTTTGGTACATTCTATCACATTGATTTGAAGTTATGCGGTTTTAAATATAATAGAACCCAACCCTCATTTTTTTCTATGCAATTCAAGTCTTTTTTTTTTATGCGAATTTTTTATATGCGACTCCCCGTGGAACGCATCTATAAAAACAGACCCAATTGTACTCAAATAAAACCACAACATTACTCCGCACGAATCTAAACACTATCCCAACAAATCATTTCATTACACAAAACAATTTCACACATTTCCAAAATGACATCGATAAAGCGATTTCACTAAAATATTCAACGTACTATATAGCACCACTTTTAGCCATAGAACCGTACAATTTCGACTCATTCACGCATTATCAACGGTTTACCGCGTCCGCTACCCGCATCCCGAACTATATTTCGGGCCTGGATCGAAGCGGATCGATACGTTCCACGTCCTTCAGCCTATCCAGATCCCTTCCAGATATTAAATACGTTATTAATTAGAGCACTCGGTCCTCTTCAGGCCAAGCATTCAGCGAAGCATGAGCTCCTTTGTCCACCGGAGCGTGTTATGCAGTGTCCGGGACGACGACTCTGGATGTTCCTCGCAAACATCCAGAACGCTCCATATACCGTTCTGAATATTATTCCAAGAAATTAAATTGCGGATGTGAACGTGCGGCGAGTCCTGTCTTGGTCCCCGGGCTAACTGTCGCATCGTTTTCTTTCGGTTATATATTCGGGGATGTTTAGTCGGTTTCGTTCTGTTAAGTTGTGAAGTTTTTTCCGAGTATGGATTGATGAAAGATATTATAAATACAAGTGGTTCTCGACTTATGATGGAGATACGGCCCTAATCCTCGATTGAGAGTCGAATCCATTAAAAAAAAAATCAATCAATTTTATTTGAAACAAAATTTTCATTTTTAAGCCATTTTATGTCACGGTTAATAATAAAAAAATAATTTACCAGATTTATTTTTTTTAAAGGGTAAGAAAACATAATCACAAAAGGAACGAAAAAAATCTGACAGATGGTTAATACAATAATTCGATCGAGTCATATTCTTTTCAGAAATGTATTGACCGTAGATTACGAGAGCTTATGGTTAATTAAATAAGTTATTTTTGAAAGATAATCAATTTAAATAAAATCATATTATTTTATTTTTTTTTTGATCATAAATGCAAATCTATGTAAGCAGAACCATCGTAAGTAGAACCGTCGCAACTAGAACTGTCGTAAGTCAAGAACTAACTGTATATAGAAATTAGAAATCAAGACATAAAAAAAAAAAAATTAGATTTTTTTTGAAAAGATATCTTAAAATTGTACCTAAAATATACCTTTGATGGATTCAAAATAACGATGGAAGTTTGAAAGATAAGAAAATCTATACTCAAGAATCTAAGAATTTAAACTATTCCTTAAATATTATAATGGTAGGTTATCAACATTTAATTCGATTGACCTTTTATTATATTATAAGTCATTTGATAATAATATGGAGGTATTTCAATAAAAAAAAACCTAATTTCGCCTAATGATTTCAAGATAATCATACATAATTTTATTCGTCTGTCATTGTCATAATTTAAATTATAGGAATATTGGGAACCAATAAGTTTTCATAATTCATTATGAAAATTCATTACATAACTGACTATGCACAATCTTAAAAAAATAGCGATAAAAAAAAAGTTCAAAATTTAATAAAAGCGATATTGTACTTTTCTCAAATCTCAAAGTATGCATTCATGTATTTCAATTTTCGTGCAAGAAAACAAAAGTTCTAGCATTACAAAACACGCCAAATCTCCCTACGGTATACCGTTTAGCATCACGCTATGTACCACCGACGGTGGAGTTTTATGAAAGTTTTTCCCTTTCGCTCTCCTCTTTTTTTCATATTTATTTCGAAATTATTGCGACGCGAACATTTCGAGCGGACGTTATGGCGGCGGCGAATTTAACATATTTTCTAGATCCTCCACCCCGGCTATGGTTTGTGTAAAAACTTTGAGGCTTCTAACTTTCGGGTGCGTCAAATAATTAAAATGTAAAATTTTCCCGCTTCTTATATTTTACATTATATTCAACTAAATCAGAACGGGAATATTATTAACGGCTGAATTTATACGGGGAATAGCGGAAGGACGCGATACTGTTATTGATGTGTTAATTTCGCAAAATGTTTTCGGGTTTACGTTGGACGAGATGTTTTGTTGGATGGAAACACTTCAATTCAGACACGCTTTATCGAATTCGAAAGTAAATAATTGCTTTGAAATTTGTGAATTTCGTGCAAATTCGATTATGATGCTTGCGATGGAATTTGTATAATCGAATGAAAAGTGCTTAAAATGAAATTGGTTTCATTAATGAGTTCGTTTATTTTAGATAAAATTTATTTTTAATTTAAATCGTTCGTTCGTCGGGAAGTGTTATGAAAATAAATTTCTTGTAAGGAAAATGGATGGATTTAAATTTAAATATAATATAATTTTTTATGGAAATTTATTTTCTCTAAACAATTTTATATTTATCGAACAGCAATTTTTTCTCTTTGCAATATTTATTGAAATTCAAATTTCGTATACGACAAAATATCTTATATTGATTAATATTTTTTTTTAACATCAATCAAATTCAACATTGGCTCTATTCAGTGAAATAAAAATGAAAATCCATATCTATCAAAATTAAAATTTTCACAATATATCAAAGCAATACAAATAGATCCATTTCAAAACCACCACTATCAAAAAAAACTGAACCTACATGTTTAACTCCAAATTTTATCTTTTTTTTAAATCAAATTCAACCATTTACAAAACAAACTCAACCTTTTCCAATGCAATCGTTGAATTTGGTTTGGTCAATTTTGTTATTGATTTGTTCAACGATATTTGTTGAATTTAATTTGTCAATTCAACGAATGGATTGTAAAAGATTGAGTTCGATTTATAAAAGTTGAGTTCGATTTATCAAAGGTTGAATTTGATTTGTAAAAGATAGAAAAACCCTTATCACTCCGATCGCCAACATACACACCGCTCTTATAACCCTTTTCACTAGCGAGACTTTTCCGCAGTAGGTATGCCGATGATCATTTTCCAAGGTTTTATCTACAATATTCATTCAATTCAATAAAAAAATATTTGCAGGTGAACATATAGAATCGGCATTATATTTCATATTTTGTAAATAGTGCACTTAGCTCAAATTCTGAGCTAAAAAAAAAAATAAAACCCTGGTGCACCCAGTGCGCATAAACAACTAGAAAGGGTTTTAAACCAAACCCATAGAGAAACCCCAACACCCGCAAACCTAAACACCCAATAACCATCAAAACTACACCATCAGTTAATTAAACCATCATCCATCCCACATCCCACCATCTCTCGCAAATCGCGCGTTTGTCACGCGGCCATTATGCGTGCGTGCCCGTTCGCCATTATTACATTATCTGTAATGGACACAAAGATATCCCGTTACCCTCCCTCCCTCCCCGCATGTATCTATTAATTATACGAAGGCCCGCCGAAATAGCGAGCACACATCATAACTAATATGAGTTATGTCGGCCTCTTTGTGCCCGCCGGTCCCGCCGGTCGAAGTGGCCATTTAATAACTTACAATAATATCTGTGGCGCGACGACGGGCCCTCCTTCGCCGGCCCTTATCCCTCTCCTTACAGCTGTTCCGTCGCGTCCTTTTGTAATTGGGCATTACGCGAGCATTGTACTATTAACATCAAAATGCTAAACGCCGTGAAAGCGCCGGCAAACAAAGCCCGCGGGCCTATCGGAATATAAATCGCCGTTAATGGACCCAATTTCGCTGAGTGAAATTTGAATATGTGGAACGACTTGTTTGCTGAGAGTCGCGCGTGTGCTGCGAGCTTCGATAACGCGGAAGCTCGATTTGCATGATCGCTGTTCTTTTTTTTGTTGAGGGAAGTTTCTTTGGAAGTGCATGATTTTGTTGATTATTTTGGGTGTGTTTTGAGTTTTTGGTGATTCCCAAACGGAGAAGTCGTGCATTTTATATTAGCTTTCATGAAAAGCTCAAATTTTTCGGCATCACCAATCAGACTTTCAAATTTCGGTTTTAAGTTCAACCATGCATTTACCTCTTGCATATCTTTAACACAAAAAAAAGAAAACAATAAGTGTGATACATATTTTGATTTAAGTAAATAAATGACTATAGAATTGAGAAAACTCTCTTCAGTTTTCTCAATTCTAAACAAGAAAAAATTTGCATTGAAATTAATTAAAAGTAAAATCAAGTAAAATCATTGAAAATCTTACTATTATAAATTTGCTTTTAAAGATACATGCTTAATTTTTATATTTTTTTTTACTGAAGTAAAATCTACTTTAATTAAATTTAACTGACTGAAGAACGCAACGGAAAACACTCCAGTTACCATTTTCTAAGATAGTCACTAAAAAATAATGAAAAAATGAAACAAAAAATTTTTTACACATTGAAAACTAATTTGAATTTCTGAAAATCAATAGATAACAATATTATATTTATGATATATATTTATATATATAAATTGTCCTACGAGTATACCTATAACTAACCAATCTAATTTACAAAGTCTGCTCAAGACTCTTATGATAAGCATATTATATGCGCATTCTCATTATGCGACAAAATTTTACAAATAAGTGAATTTCCTCATTTTACTAAGTGCACCGTACACAATATACAAAATACACCCTTTCCCCATATTCGTTTCGATCCCTGAAATCATAGTTACAAACAAGCTCTACATCGGGCAAGTCGAAGCAATCCCCCAAAGCATGCGTTTCTGATTTTTGAACGCGGCTAAGACGGTCCCTAGAAGAGGTCCCTAGTCTGGGCCCACTCTAGGGCCAGGCTCATGGATTATTCAGGGGTAACCAGCATCTGGGAATTACCGGCGTGTGTCTATTAACTATTTAAAGGACGGATCGGCGCCAGACCGAAAATCCCGAACGCAGTCCCTTACACTTTGGGCCATCTCGGTCCCGAGGGAAAGTCGCTTAATTAGACCGATATAAGATTTATCTCGTTCTTGTTGCTTTTGATAAATAAAAAAAATGATAAATTCAAATCGGATTATTATCTGGCATATTCTCAAAGGGTGTAGTAATTTTATTTTATGAAAAAAATTGAGATTGATATTGTAAAAAATGCAAATTCATTTCGATTTGTAATGCTTGCACGATTGATTAATTTTTCGATTCAAATTCTAAATTTGGATGAATCAAAGAATTTTGTATTTTTAGTATAAAATTCGACTTGTTGTAGATTAACATCATGTATTTTTTGTAAAGTAAACATGATTATTATAATGTATAATCACGTATGATACATATTATGATGATTTTCTGGGAAACTCAAATAATTCAGTCGCCCTTGAGCTCACGAAGCGCGTTATTATTAGAGGAAACATAAATTTCAAAGGAATTTTCCTACAAATTGTTAATTTCGGCATTCCTTATACACTCTCTGAATATGAATATAATTTAACGAGCAAACACGCAATCATTCCCGAATCAAAACAACCACAAACATCAGAACGGAAAAATCTCGCCTCGAACAAAGCGCCGTCCGCTCGAAGCAATCAAAACACTTCCTTCGAGCACATCCTTCCCCAAATATTGACATTGTCCGAGCCTCTCGAATATCTTACTAAAACCGCGGTTCCACAAGTACACACACACAAACAATCCCGACCCGAAATGAATAAAATATGTACCCGGGGAGGTCACGCGCGAGACCGCGGCCCCGGACAGATTGCACAACTGCATATTTGCATAGAGGGTTGCATTCGTGATACCCCAACATGCAACCTCATATTTGCAATGTCCATCCCATACCCCCCCCTCCGGGTTTAGAAACCGCTGCTTTCCCCCGTCCCGTTTTCACCTATCCGGCTTCGTGCCCTCGAATGGGATTACTCTCTGCAAATATTTCGCCATTGTTGAGAGGACCGCATTCTGGGTTCGCCATCTCTTTCTGTTTATGTCGATGGTTCTCAATATGGGGTGCCCAAATTACTTTGATCGTGCACAAATTTGATTTATGAGGTGTGTGATATTGAAAATTTTTGTTTTGGGATAGGGGTGCGCGTAATGAGAGGGATGATGGCGATCCCTTTTGAAATGTTTTTTTTAATGTATTTGTAAATTTAAAAACTTTTTTAGTTGATGAAGATTTATTTCAAATTTGATGGTTGGGAATCTTTGTTTGTACCTATGTAATATACATGCATTTGGGAGGGTTTTTTTTTAGGAGGATATGCGATATTAGGGTTTTGCAGCGGAATGTGTAGGAATTTTTCCCGTATTTGAATAGAATGCTCATAACGCGTGTATTAGTTCGCATTTTTTTGACGCAATGGACGTGTTTTAGCAAAAAAGATGTGATGTCCAAAATCTGACGTGACCGATGTACTCAATTTTCAATAAAATTTATAAATATTTTCAGAGTATACTCAATACTCTTCAGCAAACATCCATCGCATATTCACCAAACAAAAAAAAACAATAGTAGTGAAACAAATAGATTGGTTCCTCATGCACATATACAAATACATTTTTCAGTTTTAAAGAAACTTTTAGAATTCGAACTTTGGTCTCGTATCCAATGTGCCAAGCTAATCCCAAGAGTTTGCCGTCGTCTGATTGGGAACATGCATTCTGGATGCACATCTGCGTTCGCATGCAAATCCAAAACGTGAAATCGAGTATGAAAAATAACATTTTTTGCGTCAATATAATTTATTTCGTTTTTTTTATTTTATATTTCATTCTGTGCTCGTGACTGTCGGATGGACGTATTTAATTATTCGTGAATGTTCCATTTTAATGGATTTTGCGTATCACCTGGGTCGTAGTATAAATTTAGCATAAAATGGCCGAACGGGACTGATCCTATGCAACGAATTTCAATCAAAATATCAACTGAATATTTCGGTTTTAAATTATATTGGTGTGTTTCTATTTTATGATACCGTTACGTTTTAATCTGTAGAATTTTCTCGTATCCGCTCATTAAAATCGCTAGATTTTTTTCAATCGAATAAGAAACGAAAAGGAAAAAAAAAAAAGAATGAAAGGAAGTAGAAATTAAATTTTTTTACAGTGATTGCTCAAGGAATTATTTCAAATTGCTAAAGTTTTGGACCGATCACTTTCGACAAAGCTCGTCGAGTTTTTTTTTTCCTTCGTCCCAATTAAACTGCGGCTATCGAACGAATGGCAAGAAAAGAAGATTTTCCGATCCGAATATTATCAGTGATGATTGTTCCTTTGAAAAAAAACCGTTTTTCTACGCAAACTTTAAAATGCAGACTAGTTAATTACAAAATTCATTATGAAAATGTAAACATACTCTAAAATGTGCATAAAATTATTATAATTAGTAAGTGGAATAGACCATTTCCACGTATATTGTTTCATAAATTTCAAATAACACATAATATTAATTAAAATGAATATAACAATCATCATAATGTGCTCATATTTTAACGATGATTACTATGTGTTCGATTACCAAATTTTATAGTAATCCAAACAAACGAAATTTTAATGATAATTACCAATTTCATTCGCAGCCGCACATAAAACTTTCACCGTCAAAACAATAGATTTTCCAATCACAACTAATTTATCGACTCACTCGATTACTTCCAAACAATATAACAACCTACAACACATCATACGAAACATCCCTCGATTCGGAAAATCTTCAAAAAAAAAAAAACACCCTACATAAAGAAAAGCACAGTACGAACTCTCTCAAGCAAATTCGAACATCCGTCTACGAATCGCGAATTCTAATCCGATACGTTCTATTTTTCAAATCGAGTAAATGGGTTATCTCGAGCGTACTACCGCCACCCTCGGAGCCCTCCCACAGGCCATCGGACAACATTATTGAATCCGCATGTGAGCTTCTGCAACGGCCACCCACCACCCATCGAGGGGGGGGGTGTATGTGGATGTGTACAGACGAAGCATCCCCGATAAATTGCAATCAGCCCGGCCTCGGGTAGGTAATGGTGTGCATAATAAAATCGCGCAGAGCGAATACTGCGCCGACTTGATGTATGCGACGGTATTTATCGTATAGAGTGGTTTTCAAACTTTTTTTTTTCAAGAAAACATAATAAGATTTGATGCAATGTTGATTTTTAATATTATTCAATATTGATCTTTTAAAAAAAAATCTTTTTTCATTCAAAATTGGTTATCGAAGCGCTATATTAACGAAATTCAGCTACATTTACGCAAGAAAGTCGTGGAAAATTGCAACGAATAAATGCGTATATGCCAGTAAAACCCGTTTACCCAATATACTATTTCACACATAACCTTATACCGTATATTGTATGAATCAATAAAAAAATTACAATTTTTAATTAGAAATCTGTGTTTTCTATCAAAATTACTTCTTGCATGAATTTTGGGACACCCTTTAAATATACATATATACGTAATTTTAATTTATAATTAATAATTATTTTTTTGATCAAAATGTTAATTATTGGATTGTACTTTGTCTTATATTTGAAATAAAATTAGAAACGAAGTTGAAGAAACGTTGGTTTAAAATATGTTTGAAGCTCGCGAGAGAATAGTGAAACGTCGTCGGAAAAGCCAACGTTTTAATCAATATACACACCAGTTTTACGTTAATAGTTCCAATTGTGAATTTTTTTATTACTATTAAGTACTTAACTATATTGCTTTTGAAAGAGAAAGAAATGAATTATAATTGAAAATGTTCATTTATCAACGTTTGAATTGATGAAACGGATGGACTATTTCATGACATATCCACTGCAGAGCAAGGCCTTTATGATTACGTGAAGATAATTCTCAAAGGATTGAATACAATAGCCATCCTTCATCAAATTATTTCAGATCACATCATCATCATATATGGTTTCATTCATCTATCACGATCTAGGAATCCCATTCAAAAAATTCGATACCAAAATTCCTAGATTATAAATGTTGAAATTCCAATATTGGATTATATTATGATTTTGTTAGAACAGTGATGGTGAATTTATTTTCGTTCACGTACAAAAATTTTCAAACACTTTTTTACTGAGCTTTCCAAGAAAATTTTAATGACCAAAAATTTTGAACGTGTTAAAAGATACATTTTTTTTTTTTATATGCTTTGACCTTTGATCAAATTAATATCACAATTATTATTATATCACTGCCTTACAAATCTTGATATCTGACTATCTTTCAATGACATTTTCATATTTGAAGAAAAAGCCTAATTTGATCAATACAATGAAATGCTTGAAAAACTTTTCCACAATTTAGCTATTACAGCAACTATTGTACAACAGTTCAATAACAATTCTAAAATTTCCATTAGCTCAATCCGCAATTATATTAAACTAAAATTTGAAGAAAAAAAATGTAAATCCTTAACACGACAGCCAAATTTTACACGTTCAATAAGATCCTATAATTGCTACGCCTAATCCCGTCACACGACCCAACAAAAGCACAAATCACCCAAAAACCATCCTCATTCAAAAAAACCAACCCAACAAAACCCCATACCCACACAATCTACATACAAAACGAACTCCCTCGAATATAAATTAAACAATTACAAAGCCACCACTTAGCGACACAATCCCGCGCCTGCACCACTCAACACCTATCCCGCATGCACTCTAGCGCGAATTTAAACCTAGCACAAGAAACAATTCGGACTACAAGGAACCCGAACTAACCTAGCACGCTTTAATGAAGTTACGAAACCAGCAGCAATATGAGAGTACGCTTCCCGGAACGAATTCCATTTCTCGCGCGGTATCGTTACATGCTGAACGTGAGCTGTGTGCCGACATACACGTGTTTCCTGCCTCGGATAAACGGCCTCGCGATACAAGGGTATCGCATATTATAGTACAGGTATCCCCGATTTAAATGAAATCCGAAAAAATTAGATTAATTAATAAATGAGATTCGGCGAAACCCGGCGTAAATAGAAATTGCGGAAAAAATTGTGTATGTACCCGTAAAATGAGATAGGTTCCAGTACAAAAAAAAAAAGCGTTAATTGAGATATGAAGTCTTTACTAAATGGGAAGATTGGTTCAGGAAATTGCGTAAAAAAAGTCTAACAAAAAATAAATAGAAAGTAAATTAAGATTAAAAATATAATTAAATTAAATAAAAAAACGAAATAAAATCTCATCTCATAAGCTTTATCAACAGATGACACTTTTTATCCTTTTTGTGAGCGATCCAAAATATCGATCTTTGTTTGTAATGATTTGACTTTTCTCTTAATCGGCAGCTTTGTAACTTAATTTGACATTATAGGGCTGTATTAAAAATATATCTTGGTGAAAATATACTACAAATAAAAAAAAAAACAAATAATATGTAAGCATTTTTACTACTTGTATATAAAAAATCACGCGGGAAAGTATTGCAATACGCTCACACGACAAAAACAAATCTCAGACTAATTAGCGAGGTGCACTGCTTAAGGAAAGAGGAAACGGGAGAGGGGGGATAAACGGTCATCGATACTAACGTGTATCCGACCGTTTTTTTTATCTTACTAAATAATTTAATTAGATGTCACTATGTAAAATTGTAATTAATTAATTAATAAAACATATATTTGCTTGTTAGGCTAGCGCGGTGAGGTATAGCCTAGACTGCCGCATTTGTCTGGTAAGGCCTTGTCCTGCAGTGGATAACTAACAGGCTGCTAATGATGATGATGATGATGATATTTGCTTGACCGCGTTAAAGTAAAATCGCATATACCTACCAGGTACCGCATAAATCAGGGGATATCTGTACAGTATGAAATAATATCGCACGTACGGGTTATACGGTCCCGAAGCGTTGAAATGTAACGCAACGGTTGGCTGGGATGCGCTTGCACCCGTTCAAAGAGAGCTATGGTTTGAATGCGCTGCGAAAGGGTCTAATCAGTTCGCAATATCTGGCTTTTGATGCGACGAGGTCTATTAGGGCTTCTTGGAGGATGTGTCAGTTGGGGGTTTATGGTATTTGATTAGAGTTGTGTATGATAATTTTGAGGTTTCTGGGGTCGTTGGGGGATGGTTTCTGCGGCGAAGTTGTGTGCGAAATTTCGATGTCGGGATGAATGGAAATGTTCGGGAATTTTGTATGTCGTCTCCTCTATTTAAAAAAAATTATCCTAATAATATTTTATATGACCTGAAAATATGATAATCTGATGGCTCATGTACGGAGTATGTTGAATTCTCTTTCTCTAATACCATAATTTTATCTTCATCATCAAAATATGTGATGATCGTTAACGAATACAACACAATTGAGTGTCGAAAAAATCATCATAAATACGTTACCACTTACCGGATTACCTAATATAATGAGATTTGGAATTATTGCCATTCATTAAAAATAACTAAATTTATTATCAAAACGATGTTACATTGAAAAGATATGTATATTGAAATTTACACTTCGCAATATTGTAATAAATATTTGAAAATGTATGTCGTTTCGTATTTGATTTTGCAACTTATAACGAAAGTTATGAAAGTCATAGTAAGTGAGACTCAAGTCGAACTTTCAAGTATCGTTCGAGATGCATTTGCTCTAAGATAGAAACTTCACACAATTGAAACATCTATGTTGCTATGAATGTGCGAAATATAGATCGCGTGCACACAGCGTAGTTGCAATCGAAATTTATGTACATCGCTCTGTAGAATTTTATATTACTTTGCTCTTTGTATAATGGAAAACCCGACATTAACGATCATATCTATTTCATCCATTATGCAATGAACATTTTTGATTTCAAAAGCGGCCAATACCAAACCCATTTTCAAATTAATTAATAAACGATCATTACTAATACAACATTCTCCATTATAAAACCTATTCAATATCATAAAAAATTCATATTTAAATTTCATCCCAATAAAAACGAGAGTTTAACGAAATTTTTAATATAATTCCACCACCCTAAAGAATCTGAACGAAGCACCGACGAGCACATCCACGGCAACATTTCAAGCGCAAATTCGCAACTCCCCAAACACCTATGCATACACGAGGCGCCGCTAAATCGTCGAAAATTGCATTCCCGTCTAGTTTGCACCGGGAGTGTTTTCCTTTATTAATGCGCGTCTATGTAATTGCAGCCATGCATCAGCTGGATCGCCATCAAGAATACATGGACGATTGCAACAGCTTTCCTAGCAAATTCCGAAGCAATGCATGCGAATAAACCGCACTGCATTATTCATAAGCATGAATATGTTTCAGAAAAATAGTCTCCGGACACGGGGACCGACTTAATTTTATTTTCTCGAGAACTTTCCCGCTTCTGCTTGTTTTTTCCCGGTTCGGTTTGAAGTGAGGCGTGTTGGGCAAGTTTGCTCTGCTCTGCATTGTTTGAACGAATCCAATTTGCATTTAATGCGCCGCGGAGGATTCCCGACGAGAGGCCGCGATGATATGCTTAATTCAAAACCGGAAAACTGTTTTTAATAAAGGGAATTGCTCTTATAACACCGTCTCGAGTCGGTCGGGTTTGTGTATAGACGTAGACGTTGCTCGATGAAGATAATGCGGCGTCCTCGCTCGTAAGTATGGTGCTCTACGTGCAATATAATGGCGATGAATATTAGTATGGAAAATTTAAATGTTATTTTGAATTGGATGGAATATATTTCATGTGTGATTTCTTTTGATATTTTAGGAAAATGAACCGTTTGAATGTTATATCTAGATTGAGTGTCACGATCAGTCGTGTCGGAGGGACGTTTTACGGTTGAGATGAAGTGAGTATGTGATTTAAAATATATAGAATTGAATTTCAATGTTATCAAGATTTTAAAATATAATAGTTTTTTTTTTGACATGTACCTTGATAAGTTTTGAATAATAGTCTTTTCGACAATGTAATGAGCACTATACGATCGTGCAAAAGTAATCATGACAAAGCAACATTAAGCCCTCTTATCACACTAAATATATAATAATACATATCTCATACTAAAAATGCTAAAATAAAACATAACAACAACAAACATTGAATATGCAAATCGTCAACATAAAACAGAATATTATAAAAATTTATTGTATTATATAATATTACCTTCCACGTTCAAGAAGTTAGTACTTCAGGATTCAATTGCTAGCACTAATGCTGGTTTTGCACTCGATTTTGCACACGTTTCGTCTGAAATCCCTACAAACACACACGTATAACAATAACATTGTGACCCGAAGTCAAACTAATTATCTCTGTGTACAAACGTTGATATACCCCATTGAAAATTTACAAAGGTACCTTCAGGTGTTGAGCACGTGAAATCGCATAACTTCACTGTGACTCAATCTGCATTTTCACGTATTTCTATAATTTTGTAGCCTTCTTCATAATAATAAATTAATTTAAGTAAATTTGAAGCATCCTTAATAATAACACAGGTATACATGGTTAAAATTGTATGAAATTGAATAATGATTTTTTATAGATTTCGAGGTGCAAATTAACGGAAAAATGATTTGAAAAAATCTATCACGTACGGTTTTTTCAAAATCTTAATAAATGCTACCCAAATACCAAGCTAATATTATAAAAATTCTCACTTTCAGCATCTACTTTATTTGAGGGTAGTTATCAAAAATATGTAGTAAAATGTGAATCATTGTCATTTTGAACATCATTTAGCACTTAAACTTGATAAAATAAACGTAGTTTGTTTGCCGGCAAGAAAGTAGTTTACTTTTCAAAATCTTTTATTTCAAATTTTTAAGGTGTCACCTTCCCGATCGGAAAAATAGGTATAAAAATAAACATTTTTTTGACGCAGCTTTAAGTATATAAAATAATTTTTATTTTATACACATAAATAGTAATTTTATAAATAATATAAAATAATAACGAATAAAAAAAATGATGGAGATATGAGATATGGCAATAAATAGGACTTTCTTTTGAAAATCTGGTGTACAAGATATCTCAAGATCTACTCAACCAATTTTGTTAAGATTTACAAAACATATTTTTATAAGATTATTTAAAATACAATCTAAGAGTTTTTTGATTGGGTGCCATATTCATAAGTTATAATTTTTTTAAACTCAAAATTTCGATAAAAAGGATTTTTTTACCTTCCTTGTATCTAGAAAACCTTATATAAAAAAAACAAATACCATATTTGAATTCAGCATCCAAAATTTACCTAATATACATAGATACCTTTCAAACAAACAGTTTTCAAAAAGGTCAATTTTGCATACATGTGTTATTATAAAAAAATATATTTATTGAAAAAATTTCACTTCAATAAACTTTTCAAGTTCAATTAAAAAATCATTGACATCCAATTGAAATTATCACAAATTCAATACCAATTACACCAAATACAAACAACCCAATTCATATCAGCACGCAATAATCCTCGTTGACACTTTCATTACGCACGAAAGAAAACAAAAGTTAATTAACTCCACATGCCATCCGCTCCCAGTACATTATACAGGTATACGGTCAAATCGAACGCAATAAAAACACGCTTTTAATTGGCATCCTTTGTTCTATACGCTGTCGAATCGACTACGCATTACCATTCCTCCGGTTCGCAATTTCGGCCTTCGTTATTTATGCGCTTTGGGTGGGCGGCATTAGCTCGCAAAGAATAGTCTCACGTGTGCGCCGCCGGCACACAATGGGTTAACCGGTGCTCTCATCCCCGGGTATAGTTGAACTTTGGTTCGTAAGGTTTCGGGTTGAGCGGTTTTGTGTTAGCGCGATATGAAAATATAACCGATCTTCTTTTTATACGGGGGATACGTTCCAGTGGGTAAATAAAAAAATGTATGGTGACCATACAAAAATTGGAGATAGGTTTCATCATTATATTTAGATAGAACTTCCATCCAAAAATTCCATATAAAAAATGTGCAATGTGAAAAATTTTCGCCATGTAAAATCATCGAAAATCATCGAAAATTTTTATTTAATAACTATAATTACATGGATATAATTATATCAGTGCACTGACCTGCACCGAATCTTACCATTGTGGCATAATAAAATATATTTTATTAATTTTATACCGTGTTAAAGTGAAAAATCCGTGTAAAAAAATTATCGGTTCATCTTCCTTGAACCGTGTTATTTCGGAACAGTGTAAAAAGAGGATTAGGTATGTTTGTTTGAAATTTCGATAAGGAAAATTAAGATCAATTAGACAACTCATTGTATTATAAATATTGAATTATTGTATAAATTTTCACTTACTTGGTTTTGTGAAATTAGTATCGTTTAGTTATTTTTTATAATCTACAAGTATTTTTTTTATCATCATCATGAAAATATATAATCATATAAAAAAATTAAATATGAATAATAAAAATATGCATTTTCCCGATAATTCGACGGAACCTTACAATCTGATAAATTGAAGAATCACTGTACTCTGACTGAGGGGGTTCGGGCACAAAGCCGAACGCCCCGAAACTTATTTACCCTCTTAATTGCCTATTACTACAGTATTATTTCGCACTTAAGTTTATTAAACCCTAATTAAAAGCTAACAAACAGCTTATGACATACAAATAAATAATGGCGCGTACCCCGAGTTAACAAACTCTGCCGTGTATACTTCAGTTTATTTGTCGCTTAATTGCAGGTGAATTGTATGTTGGCTTGAAATAATTGACGCCAATCTGATGCAGTCTATATTAGGTTTTTTTATGATATTTTTATTTTCAAAAGTGTAATTGTGTATCGTAAGTTGTGTGGTGTTAACTGAAGTTTTGGAAATGTATTATTATTTATGTTAATTTATATGTAAATTTAGAATTTGATTGCAATAGGTAATTATTTATTAGCTCAAACGGATAATTATTATATTGTGGTTGCTCTCGATTAGGGATTCAAAATCATATTTGTAATTATGGTACATTGTATCTATTCATCTAATTAGGTACTAGATGTTTAAAATTAATAATAAGAAAATTAATCAAAAATTGAATCGAATTAAAACCGAAGGTTGTTATTAATTGCCCAATTTCGATAGGAATTTGCTTTTTTTAGCCGAGTTAACCCTTTACTCGATAGATGAGGACCAAACTTTTAATTTTCAATTTGAACATCAACAACTTAACCGGAAACTCGTTCAACCCTCTCCTCGGATTTTACCACCCCTTAATAGGCATTTATAACTTATTTTGGCACTACATACCTGTACAGCGCAAAATGAAAAGCGCATTTATACGAAGACATCTTTCCCAAATCCCTTAAATCAATATATACATAATGTTTATATATTATACTTTAGATCGGGAGTGACAAACTTTTTTTGAAAAGGGCCGGATTGTGAAAATTTGAAACTCGGCGGGCCGGATAACGAACTTGATGATTTTATATGGGAAATTCTACTCAAAGAGCAACAAAAACACAGGCTCAAAATTTTAAGAAGTTGAATCTAGTCGATCTCAATATAGTTATTTTGAAATTCAAGTACTAGTTTCGCAAAAAATATTTTCATATGCTTGTAACATCATGAAAACGATTATCAATTAATAGCGCCGCAGTAAATTCATTTTTAATTGAATCTATCAATTTAAAATTTTACAAAACACACAATTTTGGAGAACATCACTTCCGACTGAGGATCTGATAGAAGCTCCTCAATTGTACCTATACAGTTAAATAATAATTATTTATTTATAAAAATACATACATATAAACATAAATACAAATTTGAATATACCACCCTGGTATGACAGGTTTCCCCAATCGCCATATCGCCAATGGATTTTGAAATATGAAAATGTAATTTGAACTTTTATCAAGTCCCAAAAACCGCTTTTGTAGCAGAGTATGACAGCGGGCAGGAGTTTGCCAATACCTGCTTTAGATATAAATTTTGTCTTATTTTGTATTATCATACAAATTTTTCATTCATGAAAAATAAAAGTCCCATTTCGCAGCGACCTCGCGCAAGACATTAGTACGTCGTCAACGTTCCGATACAACGGACGTGTCGACTCGACAAATCCTCTAGAAAAAAAGCTCACCCTACCATCCCAAGCTTTTTTTGGCCTTTTAAAATGTCCCATGGCCGAAGGGTTGGCAAACTTTCGAAAGGGTACACTTTCCGGCTCATCGACTCCAAAGCGGCCGCGCGGTGCAAATTGCGCGAATTTCTTCGCCGTAAAGAAGGCGCAGCGCGTGCGGATTATTACGCACTATTATTCTATATTATATTATTTTATTTTATATATTATTTTATTTTACAGCGCTTTCCGGCGCCGGGCTTTTACGGCGTCGTAAACGCGTTCCGTGTAAGTGAAGCAACTTTAAATTGAATACTTTTCTGTCGCGCTCGAAATGCGATGCCATTAAACGGACGCTTTTATCCGCGATTTTCGACGATTTCTACGTGTTTGACGATCGGAAAAATCGATGAATGCCAAAGGAGAAAAAATTTCGGAAAAATGAGAAAAAGTAGCTGGGAGACGATGTTCTAGAAAATTGGATAAATCCGGGAACGGAATGGGAGTTGTCGTAATACGTTCGAAGAATGTTAGAGCTTGTAATGATGTAGTTTGCAAGTTGGTTCCTTTGTAAGTATCTATGTTTTTCGAAGTCAATTTAAAGTTTTATAATATTCTTTTCAATGATTATTCTAACATAATAATTTATTGAAAATCATTTGAAGAACATAACAAAAATTAATTAAATTAAAAACATTTGAATATATAAAACATAATATATCGCACAAATGAATAAAATGGAACCTAGCTTATAATCCTTTCGATTCAATTTGAATTTCAATTTAATACGCTTTTCTACGCGCTTATTCAAAAATATGTACATGAGCATAAATAAACATTTGAACGATTCAATCATATGGTCGGAAGGCTCATATTTTATCCGTCAGTTCACGATCCAATAAGCCGAATCGAAGCCGATGAATAGGTAGTACATTTAGCGATTTTCATCTCTTCATAATCCGCCATCACTATTTATTCATAAATCAGTCATAAATATATGAATCATATGAATTTCCCATTTTCAGAGAGATCAAATTAAACCAGCTTACATCAAATACTGCCAATTTTCATTGCAATATTTCGTATTTGGTCACCAGAATCGTAGTTAATTCGCATAAAAACGAACGGTTATTTCGATATAATGAAATCGAATCAACTGATAAGTATCAGATTTGAACCAGACGGGCGGGTTGGGTTGTCCTTTCCTCCGCCCTTCAATTACCTCACTCATCGATCTTTGGCTGCGAAGTTGTTATCGTCGAATAGAGGAAAAGGCAAAAAAACTTTCGACCCTCCGACAACTTGTTAGCGAAGAGGTGACTCGACTCGTTTAGTCTCAATTTAAACTTTTCGTGTTTTAACCAAATTAGAACACGCCTGCGCTTGCTCAGTTCACTCATGTACTTGACAGCAATAATTCGTGTCCCTGTCCGTTCGTTATCGATGTTTATTGACCCGATTTGTGTAATACGAAAAATTTTCTGCGAAAGCATAACCATTACTAAAAAGTTTAATAGACCATCGACTCGCCGTTGGATACAATGTAAATTTTGAACAACAAACACATAAATTTGGACGAGAATCGGCGTCGAGACGGCGCGCGGCATGATAATGGCTCAAATATTTGCATATACACTATCCTTCACTTACATTTTGCACGATGTAGTGCTCGTCTGTGTGTACATTGGACCTTTAAGGTAGGCTAATTGCTCGTATCGTTGGTCCGAAACGAGTCTGAACATAATCTGGCCGAAATCCCGTCGGACTTGGTGTAAAGTAAGCACACAGTGTTGAAAGTCACTTGTATATTCTAGTGAAGTACATCAGGTTCATAGTCTCTTTGATACAATTCTACGTTTGATTTTATGCTGTGAGAGAATGTTAGATTTACATAGAGATTCTTATGGAAGTTTTATTTGTCTATTTTTGAATGAACGTTTAAAAACCATTTTAAATAACTCAAATATTAAATTTAATACTTCATTTGTTATAATATATGTATAATAATCAGTGACATTCCAAGACAATGTGCCGCCGCTAGACAACGTTCAAAATGTCGCTTTCTCTAGAAATATAGTTCAAAGTTAAACGATTTTTTTTTTCAATAATAATTCTAATATTATAAATATAGATAAATATTTTAAATTAGATTTTTATTTCATAAATGTACTCCGAAACATAAATACTCTTGCTAATTTTTTTGTGGAATATGGTTTCATAAAGAAAAATATTCATTAGTAAATTTAATTCGCCGCCTTGAAAGGCGGCGAAGAATTTTCCGACATTAGGCATTACCTTAT
This sequence comes from Hydropsyche tenuis, assembly GCA_009617725.1. NCBI lineage: Eukaryota > Metazoa > Arthropoda > Insecta > Trichoptera > Hydropsychidae > Hydropsyche > Hydropsyche tenuis. The sequence goes on along the minus strand of VTON01000143.1, from coordinate 166,687 downwards.
TTGCATATGCCGTCAGGATGTCACTGATTATAATATAAGAAGGGTAATCAATTCAATTAATCAATATTAAGTTTTATAACTGATTTTGTTAATGCGCATTTTTTACCAACAAGATTTTTTGCAAACTAACAAAAAGCCACGAAGATTAACTTAATAGAAAACTGAAAAAAATATCTGAAATGCCTAATATTTTAGAAATAAAACTGTGATTCGGTTTTAAATTGATTACTGTGATATTATCTATTGTAAGTCAAAATTCTGGTAAAAACATAAGTAAATTGTGATAATAAAAAAACCCATGTGTAATAAAATCACTAGTGTTTACAATACTATTTTCAACTAGAAACGCTGAGATTCTGATATGATTAATCTGGGGATTTAGGGATCGAATTTTATCAAATCTTAGGACTTGAATACCTAAATTGAATTTCATAATTAAAATCATAACTTTTATACACATTTTATCAAATTTCCCATTTAACATTACATCAAAGTGAATTGTGGTCTTGATGCGCATAAATCTAAAATAGGAAAGAAACATAAATTAAGATGTCGCCCTAATGAAATCGCTTGTTTCGAAAATTCAAAATGTATTTCAAGAACTTCAATATGTGATGGTAGATGTCAATGTATAGATGGCTCATTGTCAGATGAAGTAAAATATCATGAACCCAACAACTTCGTGAAATTCAATTTCGTGAAAAATTAGGAATCTGTGTTCAAAAAACTAATACATTGTGCACAATGTAACATCTTTAATAATGTATTTGAATTATGTTTTATAACAATATCAACGAAAATATTAAATTAAATTGAACATCAAACATCTAAAAAAACTAATTAACCTCCTCAAGCCCTGTGTACAATACAATGTACATAGACTATGTTACCATTTTTTGAAGCTATTTTAGATTTATTTTTATCTGGACTTTTTGTAAATTATTGTGTAAACTATGTTATTTCGTTTAATTTTGTCTGTTTCGAAATATAGGGCGCGAAATTTTTGTTATATGCCAGTTTTGCTTGACATCTCAACGACGTCGCAATAAGTCACGTTTTATTTTCAATATTTTGTTATCAAAAATCCACTCACATAACATTATTATGGAGCAATCTTAAAAAAAGAGACTGTTTTTATCGATTGAAACCAAAATTTTATCGTATGTTTTAATGTATAATATCATAATTTGACATCAAACACGAATGTAAATTAGAACGTAAATTTGGTCTGAAGGGTCATTTTTGTCAATTCAGCAGTATTTTTTTTTTTTTTAAATAATTAGTCATTATTATGTGATTTAAATAGATAAACAATTCATAAAAGAAAAAAAATCTTTTTATGCATCTTCAATGCTATAAAAACGAAATGAAAAAAATATTTTTTTTAATGAAAAAAAATTCAGTACTGAGGAGGTTAATTCCAACAATTAAAATCGCACATTCAAATCGAAACAACTCGCAAAACTACAACCGAACTTTATACTCTTTTCAAAATTTCCCACCCAAAACCCATATTCACAAAGCACACCCATTTCGCCAACCCCACGCAGGGCTGTTAAAGTCGCCAATATTTACAGTGACGTCTTCCCGTTGAATTACAGCCTTGTCTTCTTGCCGAGCCGAAAACGCGCTTTTGAAGCGACCGGGGAATCGCCCCCGTGTGAAATATTGTGGTCGTCTCGGCGTTTTTCAGACCGAGCACAAACACTAAATGTCTGCTGAAAATACGAGTCGTCTGTGATGTTTGTGTGCTGCTTTTTTTTCGTGTGATGTGTGTGTGTGTGGATGTGCGGCTTTGTTCCGCGCGCGTGAAATTTTCATGCGGGTTTATAGTGGATGTGTGTTTTGAGGATGAGTTGTTTTTTGTAGAAAGGTGGTTAGAATGTTTGAATAAGGTTTTTATTTTGGGTGGTTGATTTGTAATTTTGTTGTTGAGGGATTTGTTTGATATGGTTTTTTTTGGGAAGCACTTCGATGTGAATAATAAAAGTAGTCGAAATACGTCGAGTTTTTATTAAGAAATAATGTTTTGAATTTGAATAAACAAACAAAAACGAAAATGTTTATTTAAGTGGTTTCACTTCGTGGAAATTATTTAAAATGACAGTATTTATATTTTAAATAAATATATTTTTTCATAATAGTCGAGAAAAATTTTCCGAGTATTTTTAATACATTGAATAAAAGCTTTTCACGAATAATAAATTTCATATAATCTAATTTTCACAACATCATTAAATATATTCATACAAAAATCGATTTCTTCTCTGAAAATCATCTTCAATTCAAAACAGGATTAATATTCTGAGTAGTCATGCATAATTTCACAACTATACTCATAAATGGATTAACGATACTTCCAAAGAACGAATAGCAAACGAGCTTTAAACCAACAAAGCCGAAATTAATTCGAGCCATAGACTACTAGTAGATACGACAGCATGAGAAATAACATTTGTTTCGCACACAGCGAAAGGGGAGGCGTATTTCGCTTATTTAAATTGTATACGCACACGGCCAAGAGGAGGAAGTTCGAAAACCATGGGGACACAGAACAACACGTTGTAAAATTAAACTCGGCTAAAACGAACTTTCGTCAGATACATAAATCATTTCGACCACAGGGCAAACATACGAGCATGACGAAAAATGCGGAAAAACGATACAATGCGAAAAAAAGTGTGCTTACAGTAGGTTCTGATTCATTAAAGCATCGGTTAATAAAATTTAATATTCGGAATAGTTTGAAATATTATATTTTTTTGTTAAGAGTATTCAGCAGATAACGTTTCTAAAGAAAATTTAGTGAAAATGAGAAATTTTCCTGTTCGTGACGTGTTCCGATTAATCGAAGTCTACTGTGTTCTATAAATGAAAATAATAGGAAGAGAAATCTCGAGGAAGTTTTTCGCCGTCGGGTCTCTATATATTTTCGATAACGGTCGTTTGTATTGGACATTTGCGATTGAGTGCCGTTTTACCTTTGGATTTCCTTCGTACGTCGAGACACGTGCCAAGCACGTGCCACGTATAAAATGGTCAAAAGCACGTGTTACAATGCAAAAGTACGCGACGCGCCTTTTAGATTCGTATCTTATTGATTTTTCTCGACGCTTAATTGTAAAGACGATAACCGTTCTATTTTGAATATACATATTATCGACAAAAAATACGTAGCAAACTCGCGTGTTCAAAGCAAAACTGTATATCATAAATTTTATTGAACGTTCATTGGTAAGTTCGGCTTCACACGGAATCAAATATACCTTCTATTTCAAAAAAACTGTATATTTCATAGACAAAATACAGGGTCTTCGCCGGGACTTTTATAACTTCTAATCGGATTTAAAGTGACTTAGAGTCATGTTAGAGAAGTGAGAGTGATACCATTCCGAATGAAATCGGCTACAATTTATTTTTCATTTCCCCCCCATTTCAAATTTTACCTCTCCCCCCTTCTTCCATCGTCGTACTTCCGTCCACTAACTCGTACAGTTCAAATAATTTTTTTTTACCTACCAGTACGCTATTCGACGATGGAAGAGGGGAGGAGAGGTAAAATTTAAGGGGGGGAATGAAAAATAAATTGTAGCCGATTTCATTCGGAATGGTATCACTCTCACTGCTCTATCATGACTCTAAGTCACTTTAAATCCAATTAGAAGTTATAAAAGTCCCGGGGAAGACCCTGTATAAACGAATTTCCATTCTTTCTTCCAAAAGCATACACCAACCGATTCTCACTGACCTCACGTATTAATATATTTAATACATTTCCACCTAATGCATATTTACACATCGAAAGGCCGATTTTATTTATCGCCGCCGTACCTGGCGTATAATACTATCGCGCGGCTAATATGATCGCACCGTAATAATCCACGGGCCCGCCAGGAGCGGAGCGAGGACATAAAGGGGGCCCGTCGGATATTGCCCGCGGATTATAGTGAGGCTATATGGCACGGGCCCTCTGCTAATAGGGGTTTTCGGCTCCGTGCGCTGAATATTCAAGAGCGCCCACCTCCGAGGTGAAAGATAGGGTTGTCGATTGTTGTCTGTTTGATGGGGTTGGTTTTGGGTTCGGAGGTTGTTCTGTTGATTTTGATGGGTTTTGTGGTGTCTATTGGAAATTTGGTAGTTTATTTTTGTTGAAGTGCCAGTTTCTCATAGGTTACTGAAGATTAGTATCATTTGGTGAGATCAATGGAAAATTTTTGTGATGACTGTATTGATTTGAAATTATTTGATGGAAAAGTATTTAAATATGAGTATTTAATTCTAAGACAATTATGGGAAGATTATGTGTCATCTGGCGGGGAGGGCATGGGAGACAGTTACCCCCCCTAAATTTAGAAATAGTATGAATTTAATGATTAATGAAATATTTTGGATCGATGAGCGAAGATTATATGCAGGGACTTCATTTGGGGGGGGGCATGGGGGACAGCTACCCCCCCTAAATTTAGAAATACTTCGGATCGATAAATGTTATGTTTATTTCTTGTTACTTTTGGCTTAGTGACCAATAAAATTATCGTTGTAAAAATCTTTTTTGAAAAAAAAGTTTTAGCCTGTCTCCCCCCCATGGAAAAATCTGAAATGATGTCCCTGATTATGTGATACATGATAACTGGAGACTAATGGGATCTAAAAGCTGAATGATAGCATTATTAAATCGAGAAAAATGAGGATAAAACTGTGGGCAGACAGAATTCAATTTAGACTGTAGCACCGATGATGATTTAATTTTTTTATAAGTTTCCTACGTTGAAAAGGGTTTTGTACTTCAATAGGTCTTGTATAAACTGTATAATGATGACATTTACACCGTAACCTAATTTTTCAATCAAATTGAATTGTTTCTTCATATTTTTTTAAATGATCAAAAAAAAATATTTCTTAAAAATATATACCCCTACTTTGATCTTTTGCAATATAATATAAAAGTTTCTGATTTCTTAAATGATTACTATGTATGAAAATATTTTAAACAAAAAATATATATGATTGTATTGAATAATTTCATTATATTTTTTCTAATAATCAATAAAAATATTATATTTCTAAAAAATATGCACTTTTACTACAACCATTCACATTATAATAATTTATGATTTCTTAAATAATTATATGTTATATAAAAATATTTTAAAAACCATAAACACGATTTTTCATTGTTTTGAATATTTAATCGAAATTATTTTTCAATATTTCGAAATATTTGGCAACCCTATATCGAGTTTGGTGTTGAGCCTCGCACAAAATGACCATTCTGACCGTGGATAGATGAGTTCGTGTTTTCAATAAAAACATGGCACATTTAGCGCCAGAGTGAAAGCGGCGATTTCAAAAGATAGTTTTGCATTCGATACAATATAGGAGTCGATGTAAATGAACCCCTTTGTTCTTTAGAATCGCCGTTTTTACAGCTAATATAAAACTTTTACGATCCAGACAACTTTGAAGTATAATATTCACAAATTTTTATATAAGCAAAACTTTTCACAAATCTTTTCAAAAAATAAATCAAACCCAAATATTTATATAATATTAATGGATCCCTCATCAAATTTTCGTGCTCCTTCGTGTAGAAACGAACAGCATTGCCCTCAACCGATCCACAATACCAAAGCAAAAATCGCGCTAGAATCCCGAAACGCTTACGGCCCAAATATGACCTAGGGCCCGTAATAATTTTGTGGCCCGGCGAAATTGGGCGATCCTAGGCCGCACAAAGGAAATGCCCAGAGCATCTCTCTAGGCTTTTGTGGTCGATCCTGGCCGAGGAAAAAAAGCCTTGTTCTTCTTATTCCTCGGTATACGTCCCTCGTCGATATTTATTCATGCGGCCGTCTGCGGCATTACGCGAATTACCATCTATTGGCCTTTTGATCCTTTCGCCGTGTTTCATGTTTATAGTTATTGCTTACATCGTGATCCTATCTTAAGTGCGCTAAGGGATCGCCGATTTTTTCATGGATTTTTCCTATGGGTATTATCGAATTTCGTCGTGTCGTTATGGGTATGAATGGCCGTATCGTTCGACCCGATTAACATCTTGCAATCCTGTCGCATATTGTGCGACTCGTTATGCAAGTGCATCAAATTAATACGCTGCGTAATATAGTTTGATCCAAGACAATCCAAATCCCGTGTCTACATATGTAGCGTGTTCGCCATAATCCTGATAAATAATATGGCAATTGTGCTACATGGACGTAATTTGCCGTCGAATAAGACAATCTAAATCTATATTATTTATTACCAAATTTTAATGAGATGTGTGCACACTTTGAAAGTTCATAACTTTTACGTTTTTTACTATTTTTTTTTACCAAAACCAATTTAAAATCAAGGCTTATATCAGATTTCAATTTTAAACAAAGAATATGTAATAAAATGTTATTGAAACTATGAAAATCTCATTTGAGTTAAAACAAACAATGAATTTTATTTAAAAAAAAAATTTCTTACATACATACGAGTATATGAAACTTGTTGTTATACAAATTTGAGACAATTTTAAAACAAATTATTGTTTCTGAGATAGTCTGTAAAATAACATATCAAAAAACTGTAAATTTTTACAAGCTAAGGAAATAAAAAAAATGCTCCATGAACTGACGCGTAATTTCAAAAACAAAAAACAAACTTTTTATTTCCATTATGTTAGAAAAGTCTATTTTTTATTTTTTTTATGATGAAAATTGAAGGTATTATATAAAATTCCAGAATTCTTTAAATCTCGTGCTTATAGAATTTTTAATGAAAATCCATTGAAAATAAAATTTATAGTCCGAAAATATTAATAGTTAACGAGTTGAAAGCAAACATTAACATTCATCCGAATTTTGAACTACGCAATTTGCATTGTTTGAATTTTTCATCACTCCACTTTCTGAGCAAATTCTGGTCCAGAATGCTTATCAATTTTTTTTTCAATAACTATATACATTTTACATCTCTCTTCTTTAATTTAGAGTTGTAATATTAATCATATCTCAATAAATATCAATATTATAATCATTCATAGTGTGTATATATTTTTTCAGGATACCGTATAATACACAACATGTATTATATTGAATGATTATAAACATAATGCACTAAAATTCAACTACCCGTTTTGTCCCCGATATGGAAAATACAACATAAAAAGCTTCCACGATACCAAAAACACAATTCGGAAGGGAACAAATCGTCACGACATATTGGAACGCAAATGCAAGGGGTCGAAGGGTGCACATGGGGATGGAACGTGTACCGTTATGGGGCCATGCAGGTCGAATTTATGGGACCTGCGAAATTGTGTGGCCTGCATAATTGGTCGATGCCAATGTGCATCGCGTAATTGCACGTGCCGAATGCAAGTGCACCTTCGAACATCGTTTAATCTCGCAACACCTTCACCCCGATTAGAATTTTAATTAAAAACATATCGGTCGAATAAATTGACGGTGCTTCTGTCGGAGTTTCAATTTTTGTTTGTTGTTTTAATCGGTTGTTATTCTGACGAGGGTTAGTTTGTTTGTTGCGAAAACTGGTACAGAATATGCGAGTATATTATAGTTTTTATAGAAAATTTTCAGTTGACAATGTTAAATATTTTACGTAAAAACTAATTCGGATTATCAAAACGATCGAAGGTTTGCGGTGAGTACTTAAAGCAAAGTGTGCAATCGGTTCCACAAAACATTAATTGCTTTCGCAATAATCGAATATTCATCGTAATTGGAAGCCATAAAAACTGCAATATTGAATCGATGTACATATGTATGTATGTGAATGCAAAAATGAATGTGTTTTTTGAGAGAAAAGTGTGATTTCGATCAACGACGGAGGAAAATTTCATTAGAACCTCATACTTCGACGCTCGGTTTCGGAGGCCAATGAATGGAAATGTGTTTAATTTTCATTAGGAGGTGGGTTGGTGGGCGTTTGTGGGAGTGTTAAAGTTGATCGGATAACAATATCGGTGCAGAATTACAAACGAATTTCGTGTGTAATCAAATTTTGGGGCCGACGTAATGAGCTAATGAACAACGCATTGCGTTAATGCACAACGTCTATTAAAGCGTTCTATTAATTTAATAATATTTTGTCATATAAATTCATTAATATTTTAAAATTCAATTTACAATTTTTGCCAGAATTTCGTCTAAATTGATACATCACGTTGGGGGGCGGCTTGATAATTACGCCCTTTTTCCATAAGGGCGTGTCAGCAGTGGTGGCCGTAGGGCATTGACGCCCATCGTCATCCAATCTCCGTAGGTCCTGCTAGCTGAATAATTGCATCCGGTTATCGTCGAGTCTCCCTTGATATCTTCCAGCATGAGGACACCTGAAAATTTGTGGGGAAAAACATGAAAATCGGATGAGACACGCCCCCGGGGTGTATATTCCCCACTGGACGCTCATATTTCGAAGGTAATTGCGTGCTGATGGAATTGGCCTATGATTCGCCAACCTTCCGTTTTCAAATACGACGAAAATTATTCTGAAATTGCGACTTGTGTACAAAATATCATATACTATACAATCCGAAACATTAAGAGCGTATTTATAAAGGGTATGTAAATGTGTATGGAAGTTGAAGTGTTCAATAGGTAAAGTGACGGGGCCAAAACGTGCAAAATCTCAGCACAAAGATGCCGCCATTAGCGAACGTTTCTATTACGGGAAACTTTAAGAAGTAGCACTACTAAGCTTCCCAAACAGCTGGCAAAGCACCAATACGACCAATAGAAACACAAGTGTATGTTTGGAGGAACAGAGAATTCGCTCGGTCGTCGAGATTGCAATGTCGCGTTCCTAACTACCCGAAAAATAGTACGTAGTCGGATTTCTAATGTGTTTTGTGTAAATGTTGCATGGTTTTGCCATAAAAATCTATTTTATATTATGCTTGAGGTTATATTCGGGAAAACAGGGTCAAGAACTAACGAAGATCTACGTTAAAAGGCAGTTTTTTCGTAAAGGAAGATTGATGGTATGTTCGAATTGCAGACACGGTACATTATTAAAGAGTGGAATGATGATAAGAAATTGTAGGATTTACGAATAAGTTCGTACGAATTGGCTCTACTCGATATATAAATGAAATGAATTAATATATCTAAATCATATAATTTTTTTTATATACAAACTGTTTATTCATTTTGACGTTGTAAGTGAAAATATTTATTCTACGAAAATTATGATATAAAGCACTTAATGAAATTGAGTCGTATAACTTGAAAAATCATGAGTCACTTATCAAAATTTTAATAACTTTATATTTCAATGTCACTCGGGTAATTACGTAATAGGTGGATTAAAAGCAAAACTAATTTTCTTTTCCCATTAGATACGATACAGTTTGAAGTGGAATTTAAAATTAGTAAATTTCGTTGTCCATTAGGTTTGTCAATTTGTAAAGAGGGTGAGAAACCCTCGGTTTAATCTGAAAACCATTCTCTCGATTACCCCAAACGCTTAGGGTGGTTATTTAAAAACTACACCAATTACTTTTTTTTAGAAAACACATCAGAAGGTAATGACTTCATAAGAATTCATTTTGAATCAAAATAATGATTCAAAAATACACTTTATACTTTATCGAATTATTTTTTACTAATAAGTAGCTTGTTGAATATTGATAAATATATGTTTTGAAATAAAATATATAATTTATTGTAAAAGAAATACGAATGATTTATTTTTATCAAATTGAGAGGAATTAAGAAAGTATGTTTTGAGCGATCATTTATTATATACTAGCGGTTTGTACCCGGCGTGCTCGGGACGTAGTAAAAATAAATTGTGTACCGATTGTAATTATTGTCACAATCAATCGTGACGCACATTATATTATAATTCGTATGGCAATCGATAGAAAATAAACAGAATTGCGAAACGATATTAAAAAACTGAATGCTTATTTAGTTTCTCTGGATATAAAAACACATTCTTGCCAAATTTAGTGAAGATTCGTCTATCTCGTCTATCGGTTTAGAAGTTTATTGAATACATACATATATGCGCGGTTTGAGTTTTATAAATATAAATACCCTAATCCTCTTTTTACACAGTTCCGAAATAATATGGTTCAAAGAAGATGAACTGATTACTTTTTTTACACGGATTTTTTACTTTAACACGGTATAAAAATAATGAAAATATGTATTATTATGCTACAATGGTAAGATTCGATGCAAGCCAGTATACTGATATAATTATATGTATGTAATTATAGTTATTAAATAAAATAATTCAATATTTTTTTTATGATATTACACAGCGAAATTTTTTTACATGCATATTTTTTATATGGAATTTTTGGATGGAAGTTCTATCCAAATATAGTGAAGGAACCTATCTCTAATTTTTTTATGATCACTATACATTTTTTTATACAATTTTTTTTTTACACGCGTCTCCGGAACGTATCCCCCGTATAAAAATCGGATCGTATACAAAATTTCAATATCATCCATAAAAATCAACAAAACCCCACAAATAAAAAACCGAAAACAAAATCAACCCCCAAAGCCTCAATCGAGCGAACGCCTCGAGCCGTCCACGATGCAATTACAAAAAGTGATTTACACGGCGATTAGACGTCGCGGCGCTCATCCATTATTCATCGCTTTCATTTTCCGTTCAATTAGCGCCTAAGGCGAATAAGGCTGCCGAGCATGCGAGCCGATCGCCGAATGCGTGAATAATGCTCGAGCCGTGATGAAAAATTCAGCGGCGGGAAAACCGCGAGCGCGAATTTTCCCCGGAAGCACTTATGCCTAATTTCCGGGGCGCTTTTCCTGAATTATGTACGACGGCGACGCGCGTGTGTTATGCGCGAGACGTTCGTTAGAATTTGATGGGGTTGATTAATTTTGGATTTTAGTGTTGGGGTGTTTGGGATATTGGGAGGTTTTAATGGGTTTGATTTTTTTTTTGAAAAATATTTGTTATGGTGGAAAGTGACGTCCGAAACAATCTCTAGATCAGGCTTGTCCAAAGGGCCATCTCGGGGCCATTTTAATGGATGTGATTTTTTTTAGAATATTTATTTTGGGAGAAAGAATCTCTAGATCAGGCTTATCCCAAGGGCCATCTCGGGGCCATTTTAATGGATGTGATTTTTTTTTAGAATATTTATTTTGGGAGAAAGAATCTCTAGATCAGGCTTGTCCCAAGAGCCATCTCGTGGCTATTTTAATGGATTTGATTTTTTTTTTAGAATATTTATTTTTTCTCTAGATCAAGAGCCATCTCGTGGCTATTTTAATGGATTTGATTTTTTTTTTTTTGAAGAATATTTATTTTGGAAGAAAGAATCTTTAGATCAGGCTTGTCCAAAGGGCCATCTCGGGGCCATTTTAATGGATGTGATTTTTTTTAGAATATTTATTTTGGAAGAAAGAATCTCTAGATCAGGCTTGTTCAAAGGGTCACCTTGTGGCCAAAGTAGCCCCCAGTGCTCGCGCGAGTGGCCCCTATTTTTCACACAAAAACAAACAGCATTTATTCCGATATGTACTCATAGACATAGTTTTATAATATAAATAAATAACTTTATTAATATTTTAATACTTATTACGTTTTGAATTTACAATAATTGAAATTTGTAAGTAGCCCCCGATATTTGTACATTTTGACCAAGTTGGCCCCGCACACCGAAATTTTGAACAAACCTGCTCCAGGTTGTTGAATATTGAAATAGTTCTTTTACTTTGTCTCGGGACTATAATTTGTAATTATATTCATCTGTTGATATTGCGATATGAGTTTAAACTATGATGAAAGTTAAACATTCAATACAATAGGTATTAATTATTTCTATTAGAAATTGTAATACTGAATCTCGATTCTAGTCAAAATTTGATACTAGTATCTTGAGATTAATTATATCAGAATTCTGTAATTTTTGAATAAAAATTTGAACATTTTCCTGTTAAATTCAATATTATATTTTTGTATTTGTTAAATAATAGTGTGAAAATAGATTCAAATAGATAATAAGAATACAAATTGATAAATTTTGAAAATAATCAAATGTTCCAATTAAAAAATCTAATTAAATTGTACAAGTTTTCATCAAAAAACCATTGAATGTTTGTTATATTTGTAAAAAATAAATACTACATAATTATTTTATAATCTAACATAAAAATCTATTCTATTGTTCTAAAATCTATTCTATTTATTCTACTAATATACTATTTATTCTATCTATTCTATTTAATCTAAAATCTATTATTATAGTTTACTATTATTATTACATTTCCTTTGATTGGAACTCAAAAAGTAAAACTCACAACTCAGTCGATTGCTAAGGCCACAACAATTAAGAGAAAATAATTACAATTACTAGGAATCACTAGGAGAATATGTAGTGATTTTCATTCCAGATTTAATGGTGTTTGGAATTTGTTGTAGCGTGTAGGTCGTCATTATTTGAAGTGGTCGTTGTTTGTTCGAAAACGGGGCTAAACGCGTTTTAATTAATTTTATATGAGCGTACGTCACGAGTTCAATTTTCACCTTAATGTGTTTGCTAATTACCTGCGCTTCCATGTGGCGTTGAATTTCACGCTCGCTCATATAATTATACGTATACGTACATAGTGACAATCCTGAAAACTTCATTGAGTAATTTTAACCTGTTACATAACTATATGAGCATAGTATTCAACATTTAAGAAAATTCAAATTGAAACATAAAACAACCCATACTGAAAAAGAGTTGATATATGTATATGAGTCCATAATTTTTCATCATTTATAGAATTCACTTTTCACAAACAGCTTTCGTTTTCGTTCATTGAACTCGATACGTTTTCGAATCTTATGATTCCCTTAGGGATTCGGTCCGAGAATTTCATCCGTCGTTCGGTTAAGTGGTTTGATTCAACTCGCCGTCGTCAAAGGAAATATAAGAATTTTCATCGACCACGCGAAAATAGCAAAGCTCGCTTGCATTCGAGACCATGGAATCTGAAACGCGTTGTTCAATACGTCGGAAAATTTGTCATTTTCCTCCTCGCAGCGAAAAGCGTTCGGAAAATTTTCCGAGCGCCACTTTCCTACAGGAGAACACTCCTTGACCGTTCTTCGAGCGATTGAGCGAAACTGGAAACTTTTCACTCAAACTTATTTCATATTATATGTCAGAATGTTATATAATATTATACATGTGTGTTTATATTAAAGTTTGCGACATTTTACTACGTTCGAATTCCCAGACAGGAGTCAAACGCTGAACGCCCCCTCAATTGACTTATTCGATTCCATTTATTAGCTTGTCCAGAATTGGCGGTTTTCTCTGGATTGCATGATTAATTTGAACTTTCGCTATGAATACAAATTATACTGAGAAAGTTAGTTTGGAATTGGTGCCGTTCAATATCGCCATTAGTCATTGCAACCAATTGCCGATTGTGACCGCACTTCGTGTTTCCGCTTCAATTCCATCATACTTACATAACGTAGAATTTCAATTTCTTGCACGATTATTCGCAAAAATCGTTATGAGATTACTTTGAAGAGATTTTTTTTACGTTGTACTAAAAATTAGATACAAAGAGTTGTCCAATTAATTTTTTTTATGTCTGAAAAGAAATTCTACGCGAGTATACCAACTCTTTATGAACATTCTCTAATTGGAACTCGTCAGCAACTCAAAGCTCTGTACAAACATAATCATCTTTTCCTATAAAAGTTCAGTTATACACACATACACACAAGCCATAACCCTTTAAGCCCTCATCCGAACTATCGTCGGCCTTCATTGACCAACGTACAATGGTCCGAGGTCCATTGTGGTCGAGGATAGAACATCGACTTTTCCATCATTCTATACCTGAAAACGGAGTTTTTCGTTTTATCATCGTTCGAAAGCTTAACCTATGAATTCGACGAAGGTGAATCGGATAGGACCCGTGCTTTCCGCTTGATATGAAAGTTGAAAGTAAACAAATATTATATTCAACATCATGAAAATCGTATATATTCAACATCGATTTAATTAATTGATACAATGTGACTATTAGCAATAAAACCAATGGAAAATTACGACAAGTAATTAACATTTCTAGCATTATTAACAATTGTACATAAACAGCAACCTCACCTCGATATCGTGGGAACGTACAAGTGCTTTAGAACAAACCGAGCGTTCGAATACTTTGAATGGTGGCCTTCCTCGACACGTCGACAATTGTTTCACGTGTACAATATAATAATAAGCTTTCTCGCATTATGAACGTATGCAATATAATATAATTCGTGTCTGCGTGTGTCCATTCGAGAAATTAATTGGTTTCCGCAAGTCCATTCGTGTCTTGGAGTCCTCATGACATGGGCTCAATGCCCATTATGTGTGGACACGTGTTTAATTAATCAAAGTGATGCGTGTCCGAAATTGTGAATAGAATTAGCTTTTTTGAGTGAAAAATCAAATGGTGCGTAATGGGCTTTTTAATTTTTGATTGTGAAAAATTGTGAGAAATTCTAATGTGAATATGTATTTTTTTTAAATCACCGGTGTAAAGCTATCAGAATATATTTTTTATAAAAAATAAATCATTCTTCTAATTGTTGTATCAAATTTCAAATTTCTATTAAAATTATATAAAAAATTAACGTGAGTTACGAAGCAAATTAATTAAAATTAAGTACAGGTGGGTCGTTTATTTATACAATTTTATCATTAAAATTAACACAGTCATGCTTTACCAAAAAAAAAACACTCATTAATATCCCCTTCATTATAAAAATTCACCAAAAACCAAAATCCAAAAACATCCACAAATCAGAAACAACACTCATTAATATCTCCTCGTTACGAAAATCCACCAAAAACATTATACAACCTCAAACATCCACAAATCAGAAACGACCACAAATATAAATATACTACAAATTAAAAAAAAAAACAAAATAATATGTAAGTATTTTTACCACTTGTATATAAAAAATCACACGGAAAAGTATTGCGATACGCTTACACGACAAAAACAAACCTCAGACTAATTATCGAGGTGCTTAAGAAAAGAGGAAACGGGAGAAGGGGGATAAACAGTCATCGATACCGACGTGTGCCTGAACGTCATTTTATCTTACTAAATAATTTAATTATATGTCATTATGCTATACTGTTTTTTTTGCATAGGCGAGAAACCCAAGTAACACACGTGTGCGAGCTAAGCTGCATCTTCGAGCCAACACGCATCAACCGACCGATAAGTAGACGTGAATTTAACTAACCTACTAATTCACTAATCATTATTATTATTGTTATTATTATTGTCATTACTATTATTGTTATTGTTATTATTATTCGAAAAATCCCGCGCGAAGTCGTCTTCCCGGACGTCAACATCTGCTATCGATTGGCACATTCCTGAATCGTTTGACGAGGCCCTTTGTGCTTATTTTTTCCACAGTTTCCCCAACTTTTCATCCCCTTCAAAATATTTCTCAAAATCTTTAACATTCACATGTGACCTACCGCCCGCAAAAGTTAATATTCCAATTAAAAGCGAATTCGCGCGCCGCGATAAAAAAAAAAAAAAAAAAAAAAAAAAAAAAAAAAAAAAAAAAAAAAAAAAAAAAAAAAGTGCACGTGCTCCTGCTACGCAAGTTTAAAAAAGTACACCTCGTAAAAACGGAATCACCTCACCTCAAAGACGGTAACTCTTAATTTTTAATCCGCAATTTCGTCATAATTAGAAATCAACATATAAAATTGGATACATTTTTTAGATTATTATTTCAAAATCTTTTATATCATTTCCAATAATAGTTCGACTTTTATCTGCATCTATGCCCAATCCAAAGTAACACTATATTGTATCCCTTATCTAGAAAAATGTCATCAATGCCATTTATAAGCCCTTTTAACGTAACTATATCCCAAGTAGAATATTATATAGAATACTTAATATACTCGTACATTAGTAGCACATAACCTATAACCTTATATTTTATAACCCTAAACAATTGTATAATACTAACCATCATAGGACTACAGTAATCATTCAACCCTGATCCTATTGTAAAGTAAGGAAGGGTACACTTAATACAAACTAACTTAATAACCATTTAAAGTAGCGAACCGGCCGTAGATTTAACTAAAATCGTAAATGGTCCTCCACTTATTTTGGGTCGACTAATATCAACTAACATATTTGGTTAATATCATGCCTTAAGTCAACTAATAAAAACTAACCACGCGCTCTTCTTGATTAACCTAAAATTAAATTATTGCGATATAAATAATAATCAGCTAACAACAACTAACTCACTTGCGAAAGACATATAGAGATACACCTAGTGGAAATAACGCATGAACAAATTAAGAAAGAGAATAACTTGCATGTCATATTTAGTTAATTCAAAAATTCTTTGGTAATGGTAAAGGCCAATGACGTGTGTTCTACCGAGGTCCGAACCATGTAGGACCAACGGTCTCGCCTCGTCTATCAAACTGGTGATCATTACGATCGCAAAGTGGGCAGCGAGGGCGCAGTCTGCTTAGTCTCTAACTCGTCTGTCCCGCTGGTGGTCATTGCGATCCGCCCAGAAGACAGCGACCACAGAGTCTAGCACATAGACACGCGTATCGTTGGTCTGAGAACCTCCTTCGCTGGCATGGGCGGACTGGTTCTTATGGTACATGTCCCTCACCGAAATACGACTTGGGCTAGCGCGGTGAGGTATAGCCTAGACTGCCGCATTTGTCTGGTAAGGCCTTGTCCTGCAGTGGATAACTTATAGGCTGCTAATGATGATGATGATGCTATACTGTGATTACCTGTATTAGATACCAGTATTACAAATTTAATAAAATACTCATTAATATCCACTTCATTACAAAAATCCACCAAAAACTAAACCCCAAAAACATCATACCATTACAAACATCCACAAATCAGAAACGACCCCGCACCCAGCACAAAGCTCTCAACACCAAGTCGGCAAACAACCAGAGGCACTAGGTTGACAAATGCGCGCGAAATTCAAACCTTCCCTGAATCGACACAAAGCCGCGCCTCGGGAGCGACAACGCCAACTGCGCCGGCCGATTCGGCGGTCAAAGTGTTGCGAATTTATCGCGAAACCGGCGACATTAATTAGTTGTTAATTTCTCTCTGTGCTCTGTGTGTGTGTGCTCAACACAATTCGCCGACACGGGATGAGGTCGACCCTAAACTTTGTCCATTACGGGACACGGGCGCGCGCCATCCTCCAAACGACTTTTTGATTGCGACAATAATGTACGATAATTGATTTACTTTTGGTGACGTCGTTTAACGTGTGGGGTTGTCGGGGATAGTGGGTTTTTAAATTGTCGATTGTTGATTGTGGCTTGATCGTTGTGGTTGGGATAGTTGGTTCGCGATTTGGAGTTGTTTTAAGTTCGATTTGATATTGCGTGTTATGTAATTATGAGTGTAGTATTCGAAGAAAAATATATGGATGATTAAAAAAGTCTTAATTCGTTTCTTGTTTCAAAAATTTTCAAGATGTTTGTTGAAAATATGAAGAATTTTTGATTATCGCTTTTAAATGAATGATGGTATAATGGTTTTTATCAGATCAAATTATAGGGAAGCCAAATTAACCGTAATATTTGTAAACCGGTAATCCGGTATCTTTTTTACTAACTACCGGCTTACCGGTAAATTAAATTTAGAATGAAACTAGGAAAAACTGAAAAAATATAGAAAAAGTAAAAAAAAGTAAAATCAAAAATATTTTCCAAAAAACCGTACATCTACATAGCCCCGACATTTTTTTAAAAAACAACAAAATATTCAAAACTAAAAAAAGATAGTTATTGTTTACCGGTAAATATTGGGAATTTACCGGTAAATTATTAAACTGTTATATGAGTCATTTTCCAGCTTACCGGTAATGACCTCTCTAGTTAAAAATATATATTTTGTTTAAGTATTTCTCTAAATATTTTTAAAATAATCTTTTTTCCAGAATGAAACTTTTCCGATAGTTTGCGTTTTTTTTTTTATTATGTTATATTTTCGATCATAAGATGAACTTTCAAATATATAGATATCAAATAATTTCAAATCAACACTATATATAGCTCCAAGAATCATCCATTCAAGTATCAATTTTAATGATTCAAAAAAAAAATCAATCGATTCAAACTTTCGACTAATAAACAATCATTCGCATAGATGCGATTCATTGTTAACACATTAAGATAAAACTCTTAACCAGCACAGAAAAAAAACTAGTACAAACATATAAAATCAAATTGTTAATTCCCAACAAAAAAAAGTTAATTGAGGAAAAGGCAGGATCATTATTCGACGTCTCAATTGACACTCGGCAAAGGCAAGTTCTGTAATTACGAGGGAAAAGCAGGCGAGTGCCGTTTGCCAGCACCATTAGGAACCTGACACAAACTCGTTAAACGATAACCCGAGCCACCTATTTCGACGACCCCTGCCACTCTTCCGGGGTGGACATCTTCAAATTTTCCGAGAAAAGAGTGGGAAATTCTCGAATTTTCCGGGAAAAACGGACATCTTTGCAATCTTAGACGTATGTGATTTTTACACCATTTCTAGTATTGACATCGATAGTGTCTTACATTTCGTTTATATCAAGATATAATATGTTACAGAAATTTATTTTTATTGATCAAAATTGAATATACTTGGGTCTGTTTTTATGCGATTTTGAAGTTATGCGGTTTTCAAAAATAATGACACCTATCCCTGATTTTTCTATAGAGGACAAAGCTTTTTTTTATGCGAATGCGTATTAAAAAAAACCCAGATCACTTTCTTTCAGTGATGAAATTGATCTGGGCCAGGTTCATAAATATGTATGATGACTGATAACGATAATTTGTACGATTATCGTGTAAAATAGACTTTAATAAAGTAATTCTACGATTAATTAATATGTATTGTTTTTATTTGTATGAATTTTTTATAAACTTTTTTCATGCGATTTTTGGTACATTCTATCACATTGATTCAAAGTAATGCGATTTTTAAAAATAATGGAACCTAACCGTCAGTTTTCTATATATGTAGTTTAAGTCTTTTTATGCGACTCTCCGTGGAACGTATCTATCGCATAAAAACATACCCAAGTGTATTTTGAACATATTATACATGCGAATTTATCGTTGAAAGCTTTAACGAATCAAAACGCGGAATCAATGTATTGAACAGACGTTTATGAATAACCAAACAACTTTATAGTAATGTACGCTTTGCTGAATAGAAATTAATATAAATTTTATCGTATTTTAACGACCGTACGGAACGGCTAATGTATTTTCCACGAACAAAAGCACGTCTGACACATTAATTCCATCAAAATGACTAGCGATATACACAAATCGAACAAATCCCGTCATTTCAAATACCCTCCATACTACATACAAAAACTCAAAGCAAACAACCAAAAAAGTCAACGTTAACGAAATCCATCAACTTGCAAATATTTACAAATTTAAATCGACGGGAAAATGCATATTTGCGCATTCGAACGGGGCAACTGATACGCTGGATTTTTCCGAGCGTTTTGTTTTCGTTTTTTTTTTATTTTATATTGGGGGAGTTTTCATTTTAAAATTTATGCTATGTCCCCCCGATTTCGAACGATCCGATTTCGTTTACGTTTTTCGCGCACGCCGAATGCTTAATGCAACATAGAACGAGTGCATTCAGCTGCAGTTCCGCATAGCGCCAAATCGAATAAGCATGCACAAAATAGAGCACTTTCGGATGAAAAAATTCAACTAGAATTCACGCGTTGAAATTTCGTCGAAATGTAAAAATTTCGTCCGTGTAAATAAATCGTTTTCCAAGCGCCCGTTTAGTTTTATAGCTTTACAGGAAGGTTTATTTTTTTCCATGTGCGTGAATCTGGACTATTTTTATTTACGGAAGTTTGTTTCCATTTTGTATTGATACAACTTTTTTATTTTATCTAACATGAAGGTTTAATAAAAAAAATCAAATTTGCGTATGTTATAACTTTTTAATTGTACCTAACATACAAAGGTTTTATGTAGAAAAATATTGATCAAATTTTCATATTTTATACAAATAAGATTTCATATGATATTTTTTTAGTGATATTTCAAATTAAGCAAATAAATCAAAGAAGGTAATAAAATGATGGTTTTTTTATTGGTAATATAAAAAATTGATAAATTATAATAAAAGTATTTTAGCGTCATGATTGTATTTAGTTAATATATTTATTTTCATATACAGTGAAACCATGATTTTACGATTTTGAAAGGACTGATAATAAAAAGTATATTAGACAGAAACGTAAATTGAGAGTTTAAAATGGAAAAATTTAAGTTTTCCGGATTGCAAAAATTGAATTCGATTAATTATAAAACGTAAATTTCGGGCTCATAAAATTGGAGTTTAACTATACTTACTCATATCAATTCTTCATATAATTTTTTTCATATTATATATTGTAATAATCTCTCTTACTCCATTATCTTTCATATTGTGGAAGATATAACTTTCCAAAAGTTCAATACTGAAACTTTCAAAGATAAATAAAGTGATCTATCCAAAAATTAAAGTCATTATCATAATTATATTAAACATATATCAATTAATGCAAATTTAATCTACTTTTCACAAACAAAATCTTCAAATAAAAACCTTTCTCACCTCATTCAAGATCGAACCGACCCCACTCCTTCCGCCTTTAATTAAATTTCACAAACACCTTAATAACGATACAAACAACGCCGCATACATAATTCAACAACACAATCCAACCCACACACATTTTTATACATCCCACATACATTTTCCAATGAAAAATAATACTTCGTAATTAGAAAAAAGTGCCTTTCGAACCGACCGGCGTCGGTGCAAAATCGCCCGCAATAACTCGACGCTCGCTCGCTCGTTACGCGCAAAACGAAGCTCGTATATTCCGTCGAAAAAGGGCGAAAAGGGCGAATTTACGCGCTCGGTTAAATATTCATAAAGGCCCGAGGTCCGTTTTCACGCCCGGGCCTATATAATAATATCGCACGTGTACGTGGCCTGCCATAATCGCGTGTTACGTACGACTCGCACTTTTTCCGCTGTGTTGTTGTTGGTGCCCTTTTTTTCCCAGGTACAGGTGCAGCTCTCCGAAAGGATTTGTTTTAATAAACAATGGTGGAAAAAGCACGGAGCTTTTTGAAGAGTGCGTTGTTTGTTGGCGCTTTGCGAGTGTCGGTTGTTCGAGCGGTTGAGGATTTCGCGTTTAGCTTTTCGAGCCGAAGGGGATTTGGGCGCGATAGTTTGCTGTTTGTTTTTATTGAAAAAAATGTATGTTACGGTTTGAATGGTGGAATGTGCTTCGAGGGTGTGTTGCGAAACGTTCAACGAATGTGAAACGTATGGAATAAATACAAAAGCTTCGTTAAGAGGCTTTGGAGTTTGTTTTAGAAGTGCTTAAAAGTATTTTTGTTAAATACGAAGGCGGCGGAAGCATATTCGTGTGAGTCAAATTCATATTCGTGTGTGTCAAAATAGAATATAATTCCAATTATAACATTTAAAATAAATAATAAGACCTTCGGCATATCAAAAAGCTATTTGTGGAAACCGTTCCGCTAGTCTATTTTAGGAAATGGCAATTATAAATCAAAATACTCAGACTAAATATTATGCCAATCGAACAGAACCGAAATTCTCATTATTTTCCAAATTATTTTGTCATAAATACTAACCGCATTCAATTATATTTCTATTAATATACAATATTAAAAATTTTCGATATGTCAAATGCATTATTTTCTACCGATCACCAAAGTTAAGCAACAAGTAGAGCGGTGTTTGCATGAATTTGCGCACCATTAACCTAAAACCACTTCACAAGAAAAGGTTTTTAGTATTAAAACTCATCAAGAGTTACTTTCCCCTTATGACTACTTCAGATGAATCTCAGAAAGGTCTTGTCTACAACAGATTTTACAAAGGCTGTATATAATTATGAAGATGATGTTAAATAATATGATGAATAAGATAGAGGTTTTTCATATTAAATATTATTTTTGAATCAGAATAACTTGATGCTTTATATGTTACGTTATGTCTGTGTAATCGCTTTGTCTATAGATGAAGCGAAAAAACTTGCTTTGTCTATGAAATTTAATAACATCTGAATCAGATGATCTAATGGTGTATATCTGCCATCAAGTGTAGATGTATCATAGGTGTAACATTCAACGTATTTTGTCAAATATGACAGTTGACGTGTCTTATGATAGAGGTGGAAGACATTTTTTGATTCACATGCGAAAATTTTAAAATATTTTTTACTGAATATCAGGCATTCCAAGAAAATTTTAATACCTTCCATTAGTATTTTGTAAGACACGTCAATTTTCATATTTGAAAGAAGACGTTAAATGAAGCACTTATGATAGATGGCACCTACATACTACCAGATGTTAAATTTAATAGATAAAGCAATATTTTTTGCCTCGTCCGGATGAAGCCACTACACGGATGTACATAGTATAACATACAAAAAAAAAATGTAACGAAAATAAAATTCTCAGAAATTGGCTCAAATTGTAACTTTTACCTCTAAACAACCCGCATATAGACTGAAACAACCTGAATTTCCACATCGACGCGAGTTTGTCGTGTTACGCTCGTATGCGCCATGTAAATATTATCGCAGAACTCGATACGGCCATAATGCGAGCCGAGCAGCCCTTAATTTCCCCGGGGGTTGTTTGTCGAGCGGCAGACTCGCGAGTCCCGCGAAGAAGGGGTTGACGTTTTTTGACGTCTTACAACCCCTCGATAATTACGACGAGGTAGTTGTCGGAGACCTCAAGGTAACTTTGCTCCGACACCCCCAGTTGCAGTCTTCTAATTGGTCGCGATGGAAACGAAGACGTTACTTGGATGGGTTGTGTCTAGGGCTTGCAATTTATCATCAAATTTTGATTACCGGTAAAAAGTAAATATTTTTTCCATTAACGGTTAACCGGTTATTTACCGGTAAATAAAAAAAATAAACGTATGTAGATTAAATGATTAAAGTATAACTGTACGTGGCTACCTTTACTTAAAACAGTATCCTTGATTGAAACCAAAATATTTTCAATACGTTATAGATGAATAGATTCCGGGTCAGACCGCCGACCGGGAAAGACGTGTGTGTGGGATACGATCCCAGAGTTTTCGAGTTTTTTCAACCCTTAATCTTTCTATTTGCATCTAACTTGTTAGCAATGTCCACTCGATTGATGGACCATATTATAGTGTTTCAAAGTAGCATTTTAACCAATAAATCAGCCGCAAATCACGTATTCACATTTCAAATCTTACAAATTCGAGTGTTGCAAACATCGCGAAGAAGACGAGTAGGGTGCGAAACTCCTATACCTGAGCAGATAGAAAGAGACACAAGCTAAGGCCGGGAACAAAGAAAAGGACGCAAACTATGTAGCTGCTCACATGGACACAGCACATCTGAACCGATAAATTGATAAATTAATATATAATAGAATAGCCGTAAATAACAGTAGGACCTAATAATTAGTAGTAGAACCTAAATAAAAAAAAAAAAAAAAAAAATTTGTAGTAGAACCTAATAATTAGTATTTTGTCTCACAAATTTGCCAGTATAAATAATTAAACTAACACTACATTAGCTAAAACTATATTCCGCGACAAACGACTTACGGAACGGTACGTAATTCTGACAATTGATGTATTATAATTCCTCGTGAGCGGCTGCTGAAATACGCAGAAATCTATATGTAGTGACATCTGTTTTGTCTTTGTCTTGTTTTCTGCTCTGCTCGATTTAGTTTGCCTGATCGTACATTGAGACCCGGTCCTTGGATTAAGGGATCTATTAAACTGGAATTTTTTCAATAAATTATCCGATTCTTTTAAAGGTTTTGATCAATCGACCCGCCGATCGGCAACCCCTGCGACAAAAGTTCAAATATTATAGCTCAAAAATAACACAGACAACACTGACAGATGTCGGTAAGGGGTCGAATTACTCAAAATCTTCGGAAACGGTCGGTTCCTTGTATGATATGTCCTTCGAGATCATCTGTTTGTCTCCCTATGGGTGTTTTCGCATTTGTGCAGGGGTGGTTTACATCGAGCAGGGACGAATCTAGAAAACTTGGCCCGCATGCAGTTTTCGTTAAGGGCCCACCATGTGTTATTACTATTATTACTGAAAATGAATTACCGACGAAATCACATAATCATAATGTCTTGCTATCGTCTGCAAATTAAATAACCACGTCCTTCAAAGACGCATGGGAAATATATGCGTGTTAATTAATTAGACACCTCACGGAATATCGGTGACATGATTTAACAATTAATGTTCTTTTGTGAACTTTGTATTATAGTAATATCTTTTAGTATTTGTACTTCCCTATAGACCTTATTTAGAATTTTGATAGCCCCCCCCCTAACACACTATCCATGTAGTACCCACTAATCGCATACTAACTAAATCGCCAATATCAAAAAATGCCGGTAATTTCACACGAGCGATAACTAATACACGCTCAAACATCTGGCATCGATCGACACATTCCGGAATCGTTCGACGTGTCCCTTTACACATTTTTTTTTTTCTTGCAGTGTTTCCAGCGCTTTCCAACTTTATATTAAATTACAAGTGTTTCTAAATCTTTATTATTCATACGCGACTGCCAAACTTCTGAAAAAAAAAAAATCCTACTTGAACCGCGAATTTTTCTGCCGCGAGTAAATTCCAAAAGTGTCGGTGCGTACTTCCCGCGTAAATCTAAATTCATACTTACAATTAAACCCATAGATCGAATCACGATAAATACTTGTGAAATGCTCGTCGCGGCATATCTACGTGGCGTTCGCAATAGCGTAAAATCGAATAAAATTGTATATACTTTCGTATACTTCAATATTTCTATCTTTGGAAGAAACTTCTACAATCACTATTATATGCATCCTCGAGACGCTTCCGAGATAATTTCACTCACTTATTGTTAGTTGTAATTTGAATATTCATTAACTTTAATAAAGGAAAAATACGTATGTATGAATGTGTGTATGTTTGTATACATGTATGTGTGTATATGTATGTGTGTATATGTATGTGTGTGTGGGTATGTGTATGCATGCGGACTCGAATAGCATGCATAACACTTATTGTTAGAGGAAGGATTGCCTGAGTAAAGTACCAAATAACTAACCGCATGACCAGACAGTAACGCTAAAACAAAACAACAAAAATCTTTGGTAACGGCGAGGACCAATGAGGTGTGCTGTACTGAGGTCTGGACCATGTAGGGCCATCGGGCTAGCCTCAGATGCCAGCTGGAGACCACGCGATCAAAAGCGGGCAGAGAGGACGCAATATGCTCAGTCTCTGTCTCGTCTGCCTCACTGGCTATCATTGCGATATGTTCACTGAGCAGCGACCGGATTCAGACACATAGATACGCGTTCCGATGGTCCGAGAGCCTTCTCTGCTGGCATGGGGAGGAGTTGGCTCTTATGTTCCCTGCCCCTTATCGAAGCGTGGTGGGCACACGTGATAAGGTACCGCCCAAACTGCCAACGCAAGTTGACAAGACTTCATCCTGCATTGGATGTATATGTTGATAATGATGATGATGATAGATGAATAATTGTCATATAAATCCATACATACATTTTATGTGATGTGATGTGACTTTCGGTACTGAAACTATAGGTGTCCCAAAATTCGCACAAGATGTAATTTTGATAGAAAACACAGATTTCTAATTAAAAATTGTAATTTTTTTATAGATTCATAAAGTATACAGTATAGGGTTACGTGTGAAATAACATATCGAGTAAATGGCTTTTCTAGCATGTACGCAATTTTTGTTGAAATTTTCCATCAATTTTTTCCATACATGTTGCTGAATTTTGTTGAATGAATCAATAAAAAAAAAATAGTTTTTAATTATAAATCTGTGTTTTCTATCAAAATTACATCTTGCGTGAATTTTGGGACACCTATAGAATAAATTATTACTACCCTCCCCCCCCCCCTGGTTCACAAAACCATAGTGGCACCTCTCACACTCATAAAAACGCCCATTCAATTTTTTCCGCAATAATATGTCTGTATCTGCCCTTAATTCGCGATACAATCGTTTCCGGTAATTACCGGTATTTTTTTTAATTTACCGGTTAACCGGTAATGCAAGCCCTAGTTGTTTCGGAATTTTATCCGTGCGGGGTTGGTTTCTGAACGTGTTGATGCTTCGTCGAATGTCTGAAGTTTATTAGTTTCAAATGTACATGTTGTTATGAAATTGTATAAGGGTGGGTTCTTAGTAATAAGTGCGCGAGTAAAATTCTGCGAAATGTGTCGGTATGAATTTTTTTCGCTCGTAGCGACAGAGATATTTGCATAAAAACTTCATAAAAAATATATGACGGGTAACAGATTTCACCCCATGATACCCTTCTGCGAGTCTTTAGTCCTTTCCGTGATAAAATAATAAATGATGTCTTTTTACATAATGTAAAAAATTTTCCCCGGCCGCTCACACCGCCGTTCGTTGGAACTTTGCGAAAAATCTCAAATTTGAACGTCAATCAAAAACAAAGACGTCAAAGGATTTTCGATATTAAAAGTTAGTTTTGTCAAATCGTTGTATACGTTTGCATAAACAACAACAGGATATTGAAACAACTTTGACGATATTTATTACAAAATTCGTTAATTTCCTCAGCGAAATAACAATGTCAATCTTATTATTTTGCAAATTCAAAAGTTTGATACATCGCGATTGAAGTTTATCATTCGAATCAAATTAGAAAGCAGAATTATAAACGATTTATTTAGACGAGCTCTACATGATATTTCAAAGTTGTCAGAATAACCTTGTAGAACAAATCGATCCACCAAAGTTAAATGATAAGTAAAACACTCAGTATATGAATTTTCGCTTATTATTAGTTTTTATATTATACTCAAGCTTCTTTAATTTTATTCATAAAAAATAATTAAATTTTTTACTTAAAATCAATATTAAAATAATAATTATTTATTTATAGAAATTCACACATATAAATATAAATACAAATTTGAATATACCACCCTGGCATGATAGGTTCCCTAAAATTGCCAAGGTGGTTAATAATAAAGGAAATACTTAAATTATATAATAAAAAAATAAATAAAAAGTAAAGGACGATTGTCCTACACACTCACGCAATAACAAACATATACATCCAGACTAATCATTCACACAAAAGGAACAGCTTGTATATAATATATAAAACTTTTTACTCATCAAACCCTCAATCCATTCTCAAAACAAACACACCCATCGAACCACAATAACAAATTAACAATCGCCACTATCAAGCACAAAGCATCACCCATTACAAAATCAACAACACCCCCAAAACCCAACCCCCCACCACCAAAACTTTGATCGCCCAGGTCAATTAACCAAAATATCTTTTCTCCACCACGGCATAGCCTATACGACGACACGTCGTTTCATCGCCGTTTTGTTGATATACACAGGTTCGCCGAAAAGCCCGACCGCCGAAACGTCCCGGTCCCGTTTACATTAACGGCAAGGTGAGACCATTTATCTCGGTCGACCCGAGGGGGGACCTCACCCCTTCAGGCCCACCTTTAAGGCCCACCCCCTCAGGCCCAGCCTCGAAGCCTCCCGACAATGATTTAATGGGGACGGTGTCGCCCGACACGTACCCGCAAAGTAAACAATCGAAGTCTCTCGCTGGGTCCACATGTTTTCGTTCCATGTGATAAAGTGAGATAAAAATTTAATTCGGGTGTGATTTTTGGATCGGGCGTATGATTTTTTGGTGGGGGTCGGTTTCGGGGTGTTTGGATGGGGTTGTGTGTAATTTCCATGTTTTTAAGGGGAGAATGTTGCTGTGAGTCTTTTGTATGGAAAAGTGTTTAAATATTGTTTTAATTGATGTAGTATCAAAAGAAATTTATTTGAATATCAAAGAGTTTATATTATAATTAAAATTCTGTGAAAATAGTAATGAAAATTTGAATATTTTAGTTTTAACTAATGTAGATTGATACTGAATGATAATTTGTGTTGGACTCAGACTGGATTAAATTTAATAATTTCAGCGATTACGTGTTTGTTAGTGGAAGAGTTTTACAATTCGTTCTCCAATCAGCGCTTTTTAATTACTAGGTCATGACCCATTTTATTATACAGCACTTGGTCGCAGGTGGAAGAAAATACTCAATTTAAACCGTCCAAAGTGTTCTTGCGAAATTGATAAAATATAACGAAGTCCAATATTTGAACGTTACATTTTTCAAGCAATTTTAACACAGGCTAATAGTCGAGTACATACTTTAATAAAAAGTTTCAATTCTCATTTAAAAATATTAAACACAAAATTTCCACCTAGGAGAATTTTTAATCAAAAAAATTCCACGCCATCATTACTATTACAAAGCCTCATTCGCCCGCAGACCTAAAATTTCCTCGGCCTTGATTTACCACATTTTTTCCAACACGCCCACATTCCTACGTGCTTCGAAGGTTAATACAATCAAAGCCTCGGCGACTCGAAGGCACCCACCATCCCCGGCAAATCCAATTGAATGTCTATATTGGCGATAACCCGAGTTAATATCCCGTGGCCCAGACCCCGTAATGCCCACTTTCCCAACCCGCTAAACGACGACATAAACACATTAATTTCGACGCACCAACGCCGCCAGTCATTTATCAAATTTCCCTATCACTTAATTTTGTCGTTAGTGCCCCGAACCGGGGGTTACTCGCCTTTTTTTCTTCACTCCGGTAGTCATAATCCATTTTCACAGTCCTAGGATATTCAAATTCGGGATGGTATTCGCAGAAGGTTAGAGCAGGGATTGGTAAATTACGGTTTTGAAAATTGTGTAAAATTCTTTCCCAAATTGATTTTTTTAAATATGAATTGATTCAGTTTTATGAATTTGTATATTTCGGTTGTATGTACGCATATTTGTGGGTCATAAATTATATTTTCTGATGATCCAAGAAAAGTTTTCGGACCCCTTATTTAGGGGGTGGTGGGATAATCCGTCGCTAATCCGCAGTATATATTCATACCCCGAAGGCGCTAAAAGACCGCCCCGTTTTCGGGTCCCTCATTTTTGACTAGGGCCACATTATTGAAAGCCTTATACACCTTATGATTTAGTCGTCAGAAGGCCGTTTTTTTATTCGTCGATTTTTTTAGGGAGCTATTACGGCGTGGGCATTATGAAAGCTCACTCATATTATTTTAGAAGGTGTTTGTGGGCCGAAAACGAGCTTTCATTTTGGCGGCGCTTTATTATCTCCGATATTATATTCAATATCTTCGGGAGTAATTTATTGGGGTTGGTTATTGGTTGGAAAAAATTTCGGTCGGAGTTCAGACGGAATTGCGCGCCAAAGGCGTATAATTTTGCTTTGATGAAAAATTTATAGAAAATGAAGCGATAGAAGGCGTTCTCATTTGATTGACTATGAACGATTTTTTTGTTGGTTTCCGTATAAGTTATATATTATCAATCTATTCTTAAATATAATATTAGGTCAATGCGTAAGTTTCGTCATTTTTTTTTTTTGATGAACAAATATTTTTCTCAATTCTCCGAATTAAAGAATAACATCTGTATCCAATCTTTTCTAGTATTTGAAAAATGCTTCCTTTTCAGTATCCATTAAGTTTTGGCCTAGTCAGCGAATAATAAACAACTCGTATGAATTTTTGAAATATCTAATAATAATGTGCATTTATGGCAGTTTTCACTCTACAAATTTCGAAAAAATAATAACGCGACCGCGGTAACCAACAATAGAGCAACGTCAGAATCACTCATTGTCAGTTGTGATTTTCAAAATTCAAATCTAGGGATTTCTAACATGATGGTGAAATATTACTGGCCATAATTAATGCTGATTCATGTCAAAATATCAAAGAGATCGTGTTGAAAATACGAGTCACCGATAAAAAATGCGGTATCTGTATCATATCAGTGGGGTTTCAAAATACGATTTTTACTAAAAAAAATATGATGAAACTTTTGCATTGACGTTATATACCGATACTTTTATAAAATCAATAAAAAATTTCATCACATTATTTTCACTTCGATAACGATTTTAATATAAAAATGTACATACTCAATCATTTATTATTTTCGAAAATCAAAAATTGATCCCGACTCGATACGAATTTTAATTAATCAAATCCCAAAATGGAAATTTCCATACCGAAAAAAACCTTTTAAAGTTTGATTTCGAAAGCGGCACAGTCACGTCACGCGCCATTAGGCGTGTCGTTTCACCAACCCCATGTGTCAAGGGTCCGTTTTCCCCGCAATGTGTTCGAATTCAAATTTTGCACAAATTCCCGCCGATAATCCGAAATCAAAGGAATTTGTCGTTTGTATAGCATTACAGAATTTACATATGAAATTGTGTACATTTCGTGCGAGTGGTGGTGTAACCTTCGCCCGGTGGGCGGGCACGTTTTTGACACCTGTCAAACACTTGGCGAATTTATTTTTTTCGTTCTACCAAATATATGTTATTTTCGCGCATAAAAGGTGCTTAATTTATTACGTGATGGCCTATATATAGGGAGTAATGGTGAAATTATGTGTTTTTCGATCTCGATAAAGTGTAATAATACACGTCTCAGGCTCAAGGATTATTTTGTCACAGAAAAATATTCAAATGAAAATTTGACGTTTTCCAAAAGAAAATTTTGTTTTTTATGCGTGAAAATTTACGCTATTATATACATAATTCTAAAATAAAATAATACGTATTTATATCCGTGTATCTGGCCTAATTTTAGCGTGTAGTTTCATATTTATTTTCGCACACGTTTTGATATACATACAACGTCCCGGGCTCGTGCGCCTCCAATTTCGTGCCAGGATCAAAAATTTAACATCCGACCTGAATCTGACCGTATTTAATGCGAACCCTTTTTGAAATTTTAAGCAATCCTGCTCGGAAAAGGGAAGATGTATACGACAGATTGCCGAAACGAATGCCCCGTTGGGGCAGGTTATAATAATTTTCACCGCTACGATTTATTAACGCCAACTCAAACTTTAGTGGAAAAATTACGCAAAATTATATGAATGTGTTGCGAATAAGGTGTATGTGAATGATATATGTGTTCTATTTATAAATTATTCATTTATCTTAAGTAATGAACTCATTTTCATATTGGAGTTGTTAGTTTAACCTAGTTTGGTATTAGCAATATTTGAAAAAGCTACGAAGGTTGTAAAACTATCTTGAAGTTTTTACGATGGCATTACTTTGGATGGAAAATTAAGATGAGAAGTCTATTATTTTATACGTTTTACATAATCTGAATATATTTTAAGAATATTTATATTGAAAATAATTTCCAACAACAAATAGAGCGTACACATTTAATGTGAATCTTTCGGCGAATGGATCTGAATAAAATTTTATTACGCTCGAAAACATGCTTTCTTCCGAATTTCTTCATTTCAAAAAAAATTCTATTTCCAAAACAGGCGCACCGATCACCTTGAGGCGTCATTATTCAACGATGATTAAAAATTCTTTTCGTTCCGTACAAATGTGTTGTATTTCTGAGTGAATTCCGTTTCGCGCATTTCTCAATATTAGACCTCGCGCTAAGGGAAAAAAGGCGGACGGAAAGCAAACGAAAAAAATCTCAATTTTATTTTATTTTCAATGTTGACTCCACTTTCACTTTCGCGCGCAAATAATACTACGCCAAAATGAATTTATTTATTCATCTTTTTCGGCTCGGATTCGCATCCGGCAATAAAGCGCGCATATTAACTTCGCGTCTCGTTCTCTTTCTCATATTATAATAAAATGTAATAATATACACATTAATAGACTCAAAGTGCTTGTGTCATATTGCGTTATTTATTTAAAAAATGTTTGTTCCGTCAAAGTGATGAAAACTCGATCGTAAGCACGGCCGGGCGTTGAGCTAATTTGACATACGTTCAACAAAATCACTTTGTACATGTTATATTGAGGGCCGTGTGACACAATGGTTGTGGATAACTGACATTTCTGGAATTCTGTTGAAGCTCACAGTTCATGTCAAACGTCTGTGTACACAATTTCAATTATAACTGATCCCTACAATGTATCGCTATACATTGAAACAATGATATGTGCTCATTGATACATTTACATATCAAATTATTTGATTATAAAAGTCGCCGATTTTTGTTATCAAAATAATTCAAAATATAATTGTTTTAAAGATAAGTTGGGTTGACTATAGTAAGTATCCGAATGAGTCAAAGGAAAGATCAATTTAAGTATTAGGTTATCCCGAAAATCGTATTGTATTTTGAATGAAATACAAAATTTTCAATAAAAACTTTATTTATTAATTATTAATATAAAATATAATTTCTACCATTTTTTAACATTTTTATCCACTTTTCTGTGAAATTTTTGATCCTTTTTTTTGTAAAATCATGTCAGTTAAGAATCAAAATTTTCGGAAATTCACAACTGAGGGTCGAAAAAAAACTTTATAAATATGACACAACTTACGGGATTAGCTAATATTATATCATATCGTATATGATAAATCATTGATTGCTTATGATGATAATCTCAAAAATCAAAATATTTCAATTTGATTCAACACAAATTCTTCCAAAATCACAAAGATTGGAAATCCTATCCGTAGTAAAAAGCACAAAGTAAACCGTAGGAACAAATTTTCATTTGGTTAGTGACTTTCGGCGTAATTCGATCCCTACGTGATCCAAAGATCGTAAAAATCGATCGAAATATAATTTCGGCGGATAACGCGTCGACCCATAAACGGAAACGGAACACGGAGGTGGGACAATAAAACGATTCCCATCCGGCCTAGGGATCCCTAGTTTGGGCCCAACCCGCTATGGGGTCTATGGGACGGTAGATTCTAGGGGTAGTTTCATTGTACCGGTCATCGAAATCGAGGGAAATCAAATTGACGAGACGACCTGATTCGATTCGCGGCTCTCGACTTTGCCCGATCTCGTAAAACGACAAAACCAATTTGGTTCGGTCCAAATTAAAAAGCACGCACGAACTCTTTCTAGTTAGCCTAACCTGACCGTTCGTTTGCTTTGAGGTCGATAGTGATTTTGGATTAGGCGGATTTAGATCGGATCGTGTGCAGTGGTTCAAAGAAACGTCGTATTTTTTTTACTTACTTTGATATGTTACGAATGGTTTATCTGTTGAATATATCTGGGTTGTTTTAATGGTGAAACTTTAGATTTAATCGCGTTGGGTGCAATTTAATTTTCGCGCCGTGATCGGGACACGATTGTGTAAGTTCGATAAATTTTAAGAAGCGCGGGAAAAATCTTAAAGACGTCGTAAATTTAAAATTAGCGAGCAGCTCTTTTTCGCGGACTGGCGGTCTCGCGGGCGAACTTTTTACACAGTTCGGATAGATTGTAGTACGCAGAGAGTAGACTTCTACTCTACACAAGATTTAAATTAAGATGCAAAGTTTGAAATTTAAATCTCAAGAGTAGGAAGACCGAGGCAACTTTTAGTTATTACTAAAGCATGCACTGCATCCGGAGATTTATTTGCAGATTTTTTTTTTCATATTGCGCTGCTTATTTGCAACTCGACCTCGTCTTTTTCACCGTTTAATAACGTCGCGAAGCTTGCAATTAACTGCGGAAAGAGTTCGTTCATTTTTTTATTTATATTATTTACGAAAACATCATTTATACATAATAGAAAAGTATATTCATAATATTTTAATGAACTATTTAAATAATGAATGCGAAAATGTTAAGGATGATATGTTAATTTACTTTATTATGATACAGTATGTTAATTACTTTATTATGATATGTAAAAAATGTTAAAAAAAATCTAAAAAAGAGATAAAAACGAATATATGGTCCGAAAATATGGTTTTGGAGTGATAGGAATTGTAGATTGAGTAAACAAATTGAAATGGCCATGTGATAAGATGATGGATGGAAAATAGATATACTCGATCCTCTTTTTTCACGGGGGATACGTTCTAAAGACTATCTTGTAAATAAAAAACTGTTTAAAAAAATGTATGGCGACCATACAAAAATTGGAGATAGGTTCCATCATTAAATTTGGATAGAACTTCCATTCAAATTTACTTTATAAAAAATGTGAAAAATTTTCGCTTTGTAAAATCATCGAATTTTTTTATTTAATAACTATAATCACAAAATATAATTATATCAGTATACTGACCAGCATCGAATTATAACATTTTGGCATAATAATAAATATTTTTATTATTTTCATGCCGTGTTAAGGAGAAAAATCCGTGTAAAAAAAATAATTGGTTCATCTTCTTTGAACCGTGTTATATCGGAACCGTGTAAAAAAGGATTAGGTGTATAGTATTAAGATGATACGAAAGAGATTATAAAACAAAACCAGAAAAACCAATTTGATGATGAGTGGATAAATTAAAAAATATATTTAATGAATTGTTCAAGACGATTAAAAGCGGAAGAAGATTGCAACGGTTTTTATGTAGAAGTAAACAAAAAAATAACTGTTCATATAAACGAATAAAAAAATATGTAACAAAATAATATTCACATACTACAACCATTAAAACATCCACACACAACAAACAAGAAGCAATCAACCGCCGTCAAATAACCCGCACACAAAACTCACCACCCACGACGCATCAAACCGCTCAAAGACCTCCGAATTTTTCCGACCTTAACTTTTCGCCTTTTTCGCACGGTCGGTTTATTCTGTTTGACGACACTCGTCCCTCAAGACTCGAACGTTTCCCTGCAACACTGTCGTCAACCCCAAAACGGGCCTTAACCCTCGTTAGCGCGTTCGGCAAACACGATTAGGACGCACTCGCGAAGGGACCAAAGCATCCCTTCTGCAGGGTTAACAGTTGACGGAGAAGAAACAATTCTCACCCCCTGGATTTCGATGGCTTCGTGATCAAACGTGGCTCTTGCAGCGCAATCATAACTGCGTTAAAGACCCACTGCGCTTTTGAGGGGGCGTGATAGAGTGGGTTTGGTGGAGTGGCGGAACATGATGGATCGTTCGATTTTAATGGTTATTTTTAAGTCGGATTCGCGTTTTAATTTTTCGGGGGGTTTAATCTGTCGGATTTGGGGTTTGGGTTATGTATTTGTGGTTGATGAAAAATTGCGTTTGATTCTATAGTAATTTTTTTTGTATGTGATAATTTTATAATAAATTTTTTTTTTTTTTGAATGAATTTGATATTTTATATCTTATTATACGAACTGAAAATTGTATTATATTTCTTATTTAGTGCAAGAATCTGTTTAAGAGTTTGTGTTAAGATAAACGTAAAGTGACGTTGCATTCTAGTTATAAAGTCATGCAATATGAAGTAAATTGCATACAGAGCTACATTTTCACATTTTATTATGACAACTCATAAAATTATTTGAGTAGCTACAGTATATAAAATATATTACGAAACATATTCAAACAAGACTTGAAAGCTAATAAACAGATGAAAACTGAAACTATCACATATGAATATTTTCCTGAAACATCGACAAATAATTTCTAAGAACGATACACAAATTATATAAAAAAATTAAGCAATTATTAATACTGTGCATTGATTATATCGCCGTATTCATACAATCAAACACCCCAGCTTAACTGAAGATATATAGAAAAATAATTTTAAGAAACACAAATTATTTTAAAATATAAAAATCATCATTTATATAAAAAAAATGTGTACCGATTTTCGACGACCGATTGTAATTATTATCACAATCAATCGCGACGCCGGCACATTATATAGATGTTCGCAAAATGTGAGTGCAGTTTAAAAGCACTCACTCACTAAATTGCACTTACACTTTCCGAACACCATTATAATTCGTATGGCGATCGATAGAAAAAACTAAAATGCGAAACGATATTAAAAAAATGAATGCCTACATAGTTTCTCCGAATTTCAAAGCACATTCTTGCCAAATTTGGTGAAGATTCGTGTGCCGGTTTAAGAGTTTATTGGACACATACATAAACGATTTGAGTTATATGTATAAAAATTAATAACGCGCATTGATTATATCCACATTCATACAATCAAACATCTCAGCTTACCGACCCGAAAAACGAAACCGGCCTCGAAACATCCCTCATTTCGTTCCGCACAGGATACTTTTATGTTATTTTTAATTAGAGATATCTTTTCCTTTGGCGAATATGTACATATGTTGTTTCGACCCCGTTTTTCGCCTTTGTGAGGGGAACAAAGCCACACGTAGGAAAGCTCGCGCGCGCGGCCCACTAATGAGGCTATTACCGTTAAGAGCTATTCATTTTCTACCCGTTTTCCTGTGCACATTTCACTCGCCAGGACCGCACTAGGGAACACGGCCGCCAAATTAAAGTATTTCGCACTTGCTGATATGCTTTGGCCGACGGAACGTTGCCGGGGGATTTTCGTTTCGTCGTTTGATGCTGGGGTTTTGTGAATGATGTAGTTTTTTTTTGTTTTGGTTGTAAGTTGGTTTATTTGCATTTTTGTAATGTTTTAATTTATTTAAATAGTATGAAAATTTTATTTTTTAATGTTTCGCTGTAATCTGTTTAAAAGTTTAAGAGTGCACTTTAAAATGTTTTGCACAGTGCGGTAAAGTATTAAGATGGAATTATAAGTAGTTTATTTTTTTAAGCTAATTGGTTTGATTATTTATATATAAATTTATATTGTTAAATTTTGTATTAAAATTATATCGAAAATTGAAAAAAATTGATTGGATTAATTCAAATGCTAAAAATTATTTAACATGGATAAAAAATATTCAAAGTGAGTATTTGAAATCTAATAAAATCAACTTTAAATTAAGAAACCATCAGTTGATCCTCAATATTTTTTTGATAAAGTGGTCAAAAATTATCTCTTCCTATTTTATCATCATTATCATCATCATCATCATCATCATAAGCACCCCGTTTACGTCCACTGCAGGACAAAGGCTTCCTCGATACTCTTCCATTCACTTCTATCCTGAGCCACTCTCGTCCATGCAACACCACACAATAATATAATATATTGTAACCTTAATTTAGACAATTTCAATTAACAATAAATTTAACCTCCTCAGTATTGACTTTTTTTTCATAAAAAAAAAATATTTTTTTCATTTCGTTTTTATAGCCTTGAAGATGTATAAAAAGATTTTTTTTCTTTTATGAATTGTTATCTATCTAAATCACATAATAATGACTAATTATTTGAAAACAAAAAATACTGCTGAAGTGACAAAAATGAAATTTACGTTCTAATGTACATTCGTGTTTGATGTCAAATTATGATATGAACATACAATGAAATTTTGGTTTCAATCGATAAAAACAGTCTTCTTTTTTAAGATTGCACCATAATAATGTTATGTGAGTGGATTTTTAATAACAAAATATTGAAAATAAAACGTGACTTATCGCGACGTCGTTGAGATGTCAAGCAAAACTGGCATATAACAAAAATTTCGCGCTCTATATTTCAAAACAGACAAAATAAAACGAAATAACATAGTTTACACAATAATTTACAAAAAATCCCGATAAAAATAAATCTAAAATAGCTTCAAAAAACGGTAACAAAATCTATGTACATTGCAATGTGCACAGGGCTTGAGGAGATTAACTACTAAATAAATAAATAAATAAAATTGACGTCCTTCAAGAATATTTTATATTTTTAAAGTTTCCAATCATTTACAATTCCACGCAAACTCAAAGAACCTCCAAACTGTCAAAATCAAAACATAATACAACATCGAACACAAACCACATTCGAAAAAGCCCCGAAATTTATGCGGAAATCAAAATTTCCCGCATTGAACCGCGCACAAAACGCAACATTCGATTAAAGAGGCATTTCAAACTTGGCGAAAATTCGCCGACTGATTTTCCCGGCGAAAGTAAATGATTGAAAATGTGACGGGCGCCCGTCAAGAGCACACCCCGGCCAGGCTGAAGGGCTGAAGGGCTGAGGAGTGACTCGGGTTTTTAACGCTGAAAATGACTTTTAATATGTCAAAGTCGAGGCGCAACAATGCCGAAGCGCCGAAGGACAAGACAAATGGCGCTGATTGTGTTTGCGAACCGCCCACGGGGCCGATCGGTTGATGAGGCTTTGATGTGGGCATGTATGGTTGTGGAATTATTACTGGTGTGTTGAGTGTTCGTATTGTGATTGAAATATATAATGTGATAGTTCAAGAGTGAAGCCCTATGATGAGTGTAAATGTAAGAGTTCACTCGTCGGTCAGGGGTCGGAAAATTTTAACTCAGTTTAACTCAGGGGTCGGAAAATTTTTTTTGGGAAAGGGCTGGATTGTAAAAATTTGAGACTCGGTGGGCCGGTTAATGAACTTGATGATTTTGTATGGGTAATTTTACTCAAAGAGCAACAAAAAAGAGACTCAAAATTTAAAAAAGTTAAATATAGTCGATCTCAAAAATTCCAGTGGTAGTTTTGCTTAAAATATTTGTATATGCAAGTAATAGGTATCAAAGAAATAATTATAAATCAATAGCGCCGCAGGAATTTTTTTTTATTGAATCTATACTATCGATAATAACTTAAAATTTTACAAAATACATAATTGTGGAGAATAATCATTTCCAACTAAGGGTCTGATAGAAGCTCCTCCATTGCACACTTAAATGGATTTTGAAATATGAAAATGTTTTTTACACTTTCATCAAGACTCGAAAAACGCTTGTGTAGCAACTGTAGTTTAACAATATGTTTAGAACATACTCGTATATCTGCTGCAATTTTTTTTGAGGATGAGAATTTCTAAATAGATTCTAAATTTTTTGAAAACAATATTAGCCTGCGGGCCGGATTTGGCC
The DNA here is from genome assembly GCA_009617725.1 of Hydropsyche tenuis. Taxonomy (NCBI): domain Eukaryota; kingdom Metazoa; phylum Arthropoda; class Insecta; order Trichoptera; family Hydropsychidae; genus Hydropsyche; species Hydropsyche tenuis. The sequence continues at coordinate 127,743 of VTON01000143.1, read as the reverse complement.
CGTGGGCCGAAGTTTGCCGATACCTGATCTAACTCAACGAAATTCTATGATGAGCGCAAAAAGTTTCACTAAAATTCGATTGAGCCCATTATGGAGTTTCATCATTAAAAACAAAATTCTCGAATTTAAATTTAAGATTCCTAGATACAAATTCGGTTACTAAATCCTTGGATTAGTTATACTAGAGTTCCGGTATTTCTAGATAACATTTTTGAATAACATTAGTGTACTAATCCAGGGATTTTGATATCGAATTTTCGTCTAAGATCTTAAGCTTGCATTTCCTAGTATTAAATGAAGTTTTTCTTTGTATGAGTAAGAATTTTCTGTAGTTGTATGATGTTTGGTTCTGTTATTTTTGGTTAAAGATGTTAGAGGGGTTGAGTTTAACGTCGCAGAAAGATGAAGATCTAGTAAATTAGTTTGTGTCGTTAATTCAGCTCCGATGCAGATGCTTCCCTTGTTTTTCTTGCCTTTTACTTAATTGGATGGCGTCTACAGCAGCTTTGTAAATTATTTTTGTATTTCGTTAATGAAAAATTCACCTATACAACCAGAAAAAGACTAAAATTAATTTTCTAACGAAGCAAAATTATTTTTTAATAAAAATAACACAACAACAATAAAATTTTATTTACTTTGATACAAAGTTGATTTCAACTTTGTCAAAACGATTTGCATATAGTTGAACAATATTCAGCGCCATTCCGAAAAGTTATCTGTACGCAATCTCATTATAGAAATAACATTCGAATTAGATTCGAGAAACTTTGCTTACAGATGGAAACGGTTTGTTCAGAACGACTTTCCATTATAGTTGGTACGCGTTCGTCTGCAGCGCGTTAAACCTAAGAAAAATGAGTTGCAAACTTGAAATTGCTCCGTTTGTTGCTTGCGGGCCAGAACGTTTTTAAAGCTCACTTTTAGAATGAATCGAGGAAAAAAAAGCGCACGAATTCGTTCGGAATAAAAATCTAAATAAATTTCATTCCTTGAAACGATAAAAAGTTGCGAAAGTGAAGTTGTGTGCATCGAGCGCGAGACGGCGCCCGTTTGTGCAGTCGGAAAAACTTTGCTGGAAAAGCAATCAGTTTTCGCACCGGGAAAATCGGGTCAACGTTTTCCCGATGTTCCTCCGATATTTTTTTACCGATGGACGGTCGTTTTTTCAGTCATTCGCCTCTCTCGCCTTTGCTAGCTTTAAGTGTGATGCAAATTGGAAATTCGCCGCAGGCGCCCGCCCCGGAAAACACGTGAAAATAAACAAATAAGAGCGGAAAAAATCAAAAATTCTCAACGGAGAAAGACAGACACGGATACGAACAGACAGACAGGCAGTCGCACAAGTAGACATGGTCGACGGGAAAAATCGGCGGGAAAAGTTAGTTCGAATATGGAAATGAATCGTGTGTTTCCACTCTGCTTCAACAGTCTTTCGCAAACAGACACCGTTTCCAATTCCGAATGATAGACGTTTCGCTCTTTTTTATCTCGCCTTTATTTTTTTTCGTATATTATTGCTTTCGGGTGGCAAATTTAACGATGTATATTCAATGGAAAACACTCTGTGTTATCTTGTACATTTTAAATAATTGATGTATCTTCCGTATCTAGAAATGATTGGAATTTTAATGTGCAAAAACGATAATTCATTTTCCATTATCGAGATTTGAACACGCGACGTTTCCATCAACGTTCACTAGTATTCTTGTTTGATATTATAGTAAGTTTGTTCACTATATCGCTGTAATCTACAATTTTATTTCGATATGAGTTTATATAGGATTATGTATTTTTGAACGTAGATTTATGTCACAAAAGTTTTATTACAATTTTAATGTGAATTCGAAATATATATACATATATTTTTTTATATATTATATTATCAAACAGATTCATAGTTAATTTCAAATATCATACGTCATATTGTTTTCTATAATATAATAATAGTTTAATATTTATATGATTTAATTTTAATTTCGTATCCGAACAAACACACAAACCAAAACACCTTTCCATCATTTCGAAATCAACACGAACAACATCCAACATTCAACAACGACTCACACGACGAACTATGCAACTGAAATGGAAAAACTTTTCCGAGAAACAAACACAAGACAAACAAGATATAAAACGAAGAAAAAATACTCGAAAAGTCATTACGAAACGTCAGTACGTTTGTCGTGTACACGCGTCGCCACTAACGACTCGTTTTCCACGAAAGGCTTCGTTAATTTTTCCCGTTGCACCGAAGTGACGAAGGCGTTAAGCGCTCCCCGAGAAGGGTTTAAAAAGGCGAAAAAAATGTGTGGAAAAGTGTAAATAAGGGTGAGGGGTGGCGCAATCTCGGCGCCTCGGTGCAATAAAACAAAGCCAGCACTACACAAGTGCGGAAACAAACAAATTACGCTCCGAGGGGCGGTTATCTGCTCTTTGCGTACTGACACCCTCTATATGTTGTGGAGTGGTTGAAAATATTTGGTATGAGAGCCTTATTACTGTCAAATTTGTTCATTAACAATTACAGATTGATTCAAAAGATTTGAATGACAGTCAACTGGTTAAATAGAAACGCTAAGTATTGAAAAACGTGAAAAAAAACGAAGACTGGAGATTAAAAAAGAAGCTTAAATAAGAATTGATTAAGTCTTAAGAATAATGGAGAAAAATTAAAAAGGTCTTCATTTAACAATTGATGCTAAATGACTCTATATATAGTGATGATAATGAAAACGATTAAATATGTATTTTTTTTTTAAGAAATGAAGCATTTTAGAAATTCTGAAAGATAAAACTCTCTCAACCAATTCAAATAGCTTGTATTAAATTATATTGAAAATTCCAGACAAAAAAAGGTTGCGGATCCACGAAATGGCTCAGTATAATAGTAGAATCCTTTGGTAGGGGGTGGATGGACACCCTAATGGACCCGCCCGCTATCTATCACTGATTCGGACCCTATCGGAACTTCAGTGGGTGTTTTTAGGTGACGTGACCCAAGAAAATGTTTCACTTTATGTGTATTGACAGGGGCGTGGGTTCTTTTACGCAGTTGATGTTTGTGTAAATCTGCAAATTGTGGGGTGATTTTTTTGTTAATTTAACGACTACGATGGTAATCAACAATGGCATTTAAATATTTATGACTGAATATTCTTTGAAGACAATGACTAAATATATTCTTGAAAGTTTTTATTTGTGTTTTATAATGGCTGTGGTATCTTCAATGTTGAGACGGTTAAAATATCGGACTAGGTATTATATAAAGGATGAAAAGAACTATCGTACTGAAACTTCAATTACGCTCGGGCTTAATGAAAAAAATGTCCGCGCAATTATTACGGCGATTACAAAGGCAACCTAAGACGTCCGCAGAATATAGAGCGGCTAACGATAAAGGAAATTAAGTAAATATTTCAAGAAAAACAAGCGAGGGCAAGAAAAACGATATAATTTATTCGGTAGTTAATCTTTTTCACAAACAAGCAAGAGACACAATTTTTGGTTAATGAATCTCGAAGGCACCGTTCGCTAAGTGGAGCTTTAAAAGCTGTATGAAAAACAAAATGAAATACAACGAAAGAAGCCTTTTTTTTATTCGAACGAGTATCGAGAATATTACGATCGTTCAAGCATTTCCACGTTTCAATTTATTTTTAACGACTGCCCTGTATCGCATCGCGCACACAGTATAAGATTTTTTTTCCGGCAAAGCGTCAATAACACGTTTATTGAGACGTAAAATATACTTTCGTGTTTTTTACTACGTCATCGTTTATAATATATAATTTAATACGACCTACGATCAAAATAAGCTAATAAAATGTTTGTCAATTTCCGCCTTTCCCATTCGACCGTTTATTTTCTCGATTTTTCTCGACAGCGACTTTCAATTATGTACTTATTTGCAGAAAAAAGGTTTTCTGTATATATTACGATATTTAGAATTGTTTTTTACTTAAAAAAATCAAATAATTTTTTTTTTAAATGTATCGATTTACAACAACCAATTAAGTTTAGCAATCAGAAAAGATTCAATTTTTTTTATACAAATGACAGTTTATGATGATACAAATAATCAGAAAAGTTATGTTGAATACATAAAACTAATCATAAACGATCAACTATTTATACATTCATTTCATGAAAATCAATCGACTAAACACACATGATATTCAATTTGTACCATCATAACACACCGAAAAGAAAACTTCACCCAACAAAAAGCCAGTCCCACCTCCGAAACCTCCATTTTCCAGAATCGGACAAAAGTAGGTCACCCGATAACCGATTTTTCTCGAATGTCGCGTAATCCACTGCAAACATCCCCAATACAACGTATACGTGTACGTGTGCACACTTTCGTCACGTTGTCTTTCGTCATCGTGATTTGTTTGATCGCAGGCCGAGACGAAGGACGGTTTTCAGCAGAGGAGGCTTTCAGGGTTTCAGGCTTTCGGGGTGGGGCTTTCAGAGGGCCTGCCACAATTGAGACGTCAGCCCGTCGGTCACAAATCGCCGATAACGGCTCGGTCGACCCGTAAAACCTCTCAGTCGTTTCGTTTATTTTGAGAACACGGCTACAGGGTGTGCTGAAATATTATACAATAATGTGAGATTTTATAATGGTAATTTTTACAATTAGGCGTAGATATTGTGACTGGTATCCGAACATTTACCCCTTGGACAAGTACCTCCCGACAAGTACCCCCTGGTCATTTAACCCCCTGTAAAAACTACCCCCCGGACATTACCCCCCCCCGTGAAAATACTTCCCCCCGAAAATTTACCCCCCCCATGCATAACCCACTGCGATGGATTAAAATTCAACGGTCAACGGAATGCCACTTATATCATATTTAGTTAGACCACTTTCATTAGTTAGACACATACATATGTATATGAAACCATGCATCGATTTATCGTAATACATACATATAATATTTTGGAATAGATTGCAATTAGTAAAAATTTTATCGGAATACAAAACCAAATATATGGAATGTCAAAATAGATGCAATTTTTACTTAACACGACCAACCACGGGTATTATAATTTTTATTGTTTGTATAATGAGCTGATTTATTAATAATATACGGATTTGAAACCAAATAATAAATATGAATCGATCGAATGTTTAACGAAGTTGTTCAAAAATTAATATTTTAGATAGCAAGCAAATTGTTCATTCTACGTACAATGTATTAATGACAAAAATAACTTAACGATGTTCGCGTGTTCATTTCTATACATGTTAATTATTAATTTTTCCCATACCGAGAATTCGTAAAATCAACGTTTTATAAAGACCGTACTCTATTATTAAATATTCGAATTTCGTTTTATATTGATCACAAATTTGTCCCTTATCTCAGATTTGCAGTATTGTTTCGGGTCATATTTAAATTATATAATTTTTGGGACAACCTGTGCATACATGCCCCTATCTAATACAAACGAACCTACTCTTCACTTTCCCCTTTCCCTTTGAGATATCCTTTATCGATTCAATGAAAGTCAATTCGAAAAATTCGCGCTTTTCATCATTATTTCCCGGTACGTTTTTTTCTCGTTGTTCGCAGATATTTAGTGAGTTATTATTATATTTTGTCCAATTAAAATTTAGACAGTGAAGATGATACAAAACGGGACAATTATTCATTGTCGTATGCGAGACCATTTGTCACGATGCATATTCATTATTCGTAATTGTGCACACGGCAACTCCACGCCGAACAATTATACTGCATAATAATATGCATATGCGAATATTGAAACTGGCTTGTTTTTAGAACGTCTTAATGAATTGACATGATTCATTTTACTTGGGTAATTTCGCTATAAATCAATTTATTTCCTATGGTTTTGAATAATTGGTATTATAAGTTGAGTATTACATGAAGTTTTGATCGATATATTCAAGGTACTTTCACAACTAAATTTATCTATTTTTGTGTATATTTTCGTAAAATTTCGACATACGAGTACCTAGGTTGTTCGTTTTGATTACAGAACTATCGAAAAAGTCACAAAAGTCTCTCGATAAGTCTACGTCGATCCGAAAACTTTTCCAACCTTGGAATTCCACTTTTATGAGCTTTTCTCGGAATTCTTACATACCGGACAACCACACTAGACACTGGCTTTGATAAAACGTCGGAAACTTTCGACACGACGTACATAGTATCCTCGTCTTTTTTCATATCGACTTAATATGATTGAGACATCTTACGAATACATAATACTCAATATATAGACTTTGACGTCACTTAAAAAATAATTTGATATATTACATCTCCATTATTATATAATGGAGATTATTGTACAACGTGTATTATATAAAATAAATGTGTATCTAATAATATTGATGTGCATTGTAATAAATAATGTGTGCATTTTTCACGTGCATTAAAATGTATGCATTCGAAAAATAAATTGATCATTGAAAAAATATCCGTGCCTTAAAATGAAAAAAACGTACATTGGAATGAATATAAATGAATGATCGACAACACCGTAAACGTGAACAGGGAAAAATACCAACCGCACGACCATTATTTATAACTTTCATAATATAATCAAATAGAATCAAATTGTTAATTAAAATATGATTAAAATGAAATGCAATCAAAATTTTGATATAAGAAAATGATGATAGTTGACAGTTGTATTGTATTTTCTGCGGAGGAATACTTTACTCTGGCGACGTTGCCACTTCTCAATCATTTTAATGCACAAACTATTTTTTTCTATTGTTTATTTCATATTTTACAATGCTCACTTTTTATAATATACAAAAAAAAATTCACAATAATCACTACAAATAAAATGATACTCATTACGAGATTCTTTAATGCACAATTTACATTATTCTAATGCATAAATAATTCATTTTAACGCACAATTCATATTTTTCAATGCACAGTTAAATCACACCTTTACATAATTCTTTAATCAAACTTATCGAAGTACCATACGTTTTAATTTGAACAATCCATACAATCAACGCAATACATCAGTACATAATCAATTAACATCCTTTTCAAAGCCATCGTATTCATTTGAACAATCAGCACAGCGTCACAATCAATTAACATCACTTTCAATATCAACACATCACACAATCCTACCGAAAAATAAAGATGCAACTACCCTCCCCAACAAAACCGCAAACAACCCCCCAAAACCGCTTTCGCTAAACACAATACACGAGTCCAATCTAAGCGAGCGACATTATAACTCAAGCAGGCCTGACACATATCGATTCTTCGGCAACAGTTTGATCGCGGAGGCGTTTAATCGACCGATCGCGATACCCACCCCATGGATGGGTTGTGACAAAAAGCGTGACGCGCAAACACGTCCCGCGGCGTTAGGGGCTGGTCGTGGGTGGGTTAATTTGCTCCCGAATCAATTAAACGTCGTATCCGACAAGGAGACGTGTAATGTACTCGCATGTTTGGTGGTTGGTTGTTCTGGAAGTTTTGTTGGAATTTTGTATGTTGTTTGGTGGTTTTTAAATCGGTTCGTCTGTTTTAGGATTAGTGTTTTTTTTGGTGAGGGAGGAGTTATGGACGCCTTCCGGAATCTTTGTTTGGGTGGTTTTTGAAAAGTTGGATGTTGGAAATAGCTGTTTGTCTTGAATCAATTTGTTTATTGATAGGTTAAATTTCAATATACGTCTTTAACCCATTTAAGCCTAGTGATCCGATTTCGGAACACTAAACTTGTTGCCGTTTTTTTTTTTACTTCTTAACATCAACAACAAATGGTTTTAGAAGTATCAAGTTGGATATAGTGTTAGTGTCGCTTGCTTGTGGTTAATATTTGAACGTGCATAGACCTGTAACGACGTCATGATATATTTATAAACATTGACGTATAATATTGGACGATTTCAGCAAAGTTTTTTTCAACTTAGGTAATTATTACTTTTGCTTTTTCGGTCCTATAAATACAATTTTTGCTATTACTAATCTACTTTATATACGCTACCGTATTTTAGTCACAATATACAGAAATTATTAATATTGTCGTTATTATGGGCTTGTAAAGTCGGGTGTTCCGATTTTCAAACGCTAGGCACATAGATGACCTATTCAATGCAATGCAGCACGGTAGTGAAGAAAGTTTAGATTGATGTTTATTTATTTATTATTATTATTATTTATATATAATATTGTAAGTTACAATATTATATATTATTATAATTATTATATATTATTATATTTATTATATATTATTATAATTAACAATTATAATTTATAATTGTTTGAGTAATTGATAATTCATGTAACTGCGAATCTGAATGAACCCTATTTCACATAACTCGTGAGAACCCCTGCATTTCATTCGATCTGGAGAATCGACCAACTTCTCATCGACGCCTCATCCTTTTCCGTCGACGCGAGTGAACTCGTTATCATCTGGTAACCCGACGTAGCAATACGTTATAATAACAAATAAAATAATAAATATAGTAAACTACTAAATTTAAAACATTCATACGTCAAAGAGCTCTAATATTTTTTTTTATTTTTAGTTAAAACAGGCCTTTCCCAAGATGTCGAAGGGCTTATCGTTAAATGAAATTGTGGAAATGCTAAAAACAGAAAAATAATATTAGAGCAAGGACTATAATCATCGAACCGCCTGAAAACGCAACAGCGCCAATTTCGGATGAAGATTCTGGAGACGAAGATGGTGGAACGATAAATAATCTACCAGGTTCTTTACTTCGAGCACCTGCACATTTAGTCTATGATGTGATTCTAATTTCGACTTGGATAATGAAGTTACCCCTGCTTCTACTGAGCAAGAACTTCCTCGAACAAAGAAAATAAAACTCACTAAAGTTGCACGCCGATGGAAAATCACTGATTTGGACCCACGATCTCCAAAAAAGGAAAAGTTACGCAACTTCAACAGATAACAAAAAAAAAAATCCCACAGAAATTTTTTTGAACTTTTTTTTGGACGACAAATTAGTTGAAATGATTGTGACGTACACGAATTTGTACGCTTCTAAATAGAAAAGGAATAAATCTTGGCTGGAGTCACTCAGAACTAAAATGCTTTTTAGGAATAATTTTCTTGAGTGGCTACGTCCTACTACCGAGACGACGAATGTACTGGGAGCAAAGGGCTGATACCCATAATACAATGGTCAATGGTGCCATGAGAAGTGATCGATTTACGTCAATTTTTACTAATATACATGTCGCTGATAATGAAAATTTAGACCAGACGGACAAATTTTCCAAATTACGACCATTATAACTGAACTAAATGAGAGATGCTTAAAATTTACGCCAAACGAGACAAAGTTCAGTTTTGACGAGTCAATGGTTCCCTACTTTGGTCGTCACGGGTGTAAGCAATTTATTAGAGGCAAACCTATCCGATTTGGTTTCAAGTTTTGGTGTGGAGCAACACGATTAGGGTACATCTGTTGGTTCCAACCATATCAGGGTAAAAAATCCAAATACCCAATATGAAGAATATGGCGTCGGTGCATCGGTGGTGCTTCAATTTGTTGAGGCACTCACAAAAGAGCATCCTGGAGAATATTATTTCATATTTGATAATTTTTTTACAAGTATTTCTTTACTCGATAAACTCACTTCAATGGGCCATCGGGTGACAGGGACCGTGAGAAAAGATCGAATTGACAAGCCTCTGATTCACTCAGACGAAATTATGAAGAAAAAAAAAAGAGGAGAGCATTTGACTTCAAAAGCGATAATCGGGGAAATATTGTCTGTAAGTGGCATGACAATAGTATTGTCACTGTTGCCTCTTCAGGAGCTGGAATTAATCCTATTTCTCTAGTAAATCGTTATTCTCAAAATGAAAAAAAATAAAATACAGGTTCAACAGCCATACATGATAAAATTATATAACCAATATATGGGAGGTGTCGCCAGAGCTGATGAAAATATTGCTAATTATCGAGCTTCAATACGGGGAAAGAAATGGTATTCGAGCCCTTTGTTCTTCTGTTCTTCTGTTCTTCTTCTGTCTTGCACATTTCATTGAAATGTGCAAGACAGCGTTTTTTTTTTATTTTAAATATAAAAACTATCATATTGTTGTTACGTTGTAAAATATTTACGAGTGGCCCTTCAAAGATATGCATTATTTTATTTGGCCCACCAAGTGATTTCATCTGGCCACCACTGGCTCTAAATCATAATATAATAAACCAAAATAAACAAACACGTTGCCGTAAATGCCATAAAAACACAACATTTAAATGTGAAAAATGTAATGTTGCCTTGTATGTCAAATTTGCAATCATATATCATCATAAGTAGTTTTTTATAATAGTAATAAAAATGCTAATAATGATAATAATAATAATAATAATAATTTTTATAGTATCTAGTAGTAGTCACCAAATAATTATGAAAAAACAGTATATTCTTCTAATGTAATAAAAATGCCTAGTGCCTAGTGATCCGATTTCGGAACACCTTATATCTCAAAAACTAGAAACAATAAAAAAAAAAGTTACTTGAAAATATTTTTTTTTACACCATTTTATGTAACATTTATGAATTTCAGGAAAAAACTCGCAAAAAAAAACCTTCGGTCTAAATGGGTTAAGAAAACAGTCAGTGGCGTAGCTAGGGTATTGTGCGCCGAGGGACAAATTGAAAAGTTGGCGCCCCCCCCCTAATTTTAAAATATAAAAAAAAATCGAAAATTTTTGAAAATTTTTGAATGAAAAAACTGTTAGTTTAAAATAAAACAAAATTAATTATTAATCACGTATCATTGTAAGTAATTGAAAAAATTGTGAAATTTTTTTCGAATAACTATATACATATATTTTTAATATATATATTTCATATCTCGTTTTTTCGCCTTTCTCAATTTGGCTCCCAGGGGTCTCTATAATCCCTAGCCCCCCCCCCCCTAGCTACTCCTCTAAAACAGTTCTAATATATTTTTTATAATGATATTTTATTAATTTCATCATAGTATAAATTAAAACTTTTACGCAATCAAAACATCGTACTTTGTAAATACAAATTTATTTTCTCTGTAAATAAATAAGTAATTCACTCAGTTTCAATGAATAAATGAATAACTAAACGTTATAAAATCTAGCACTGATATTTATTTAGTTTTTATTAAAGTTGGAATGATTTGAAGTTATAGAGCAATACTGTAATATTGAAAAAGTAATTTCTACAAAGTAAATATTTCGTATCAAAAGCATATTCAACAGGTTATGTAGTATAAGCTCTTATCCTCGTTAAAACCTCATATGAAACTCGTTAAGTCGTATTTTTCACCAAAAAAATATCAAATGATTTAGCTTTCAACTTTTAAAATATTAAAGTAAAACATCATACCGAAACTAAAAAATACAAAAAGTTGTGAACCATTTCACAAAACTCAAACACACGTAGTACTATAGATTTTAATCACCCAATCACACTATTCATCAAGTTTTTTATAATTGCAGCTTTTCAATATACATTTTTCGATTGACATTTTATCAATATATTATCATAATTTTCAATCTATATATAATGTGACTTTTAGAGTACCCATACAACAAATTCGTTAATGGATTAACCTTGTTATTATATATAAACCACTTAAATGATCCCACTGATCGCTAAAATCAAGCATCAATTTGCACCATCTATAATATATTTGAATAACATTCAGTTGATCTAATAATAAGACTATTTAACTATTTAACGACTTTAAACACTCAAACTAGTTAAGACTTACTTATCCAAATGGCTAAATACATATTAAAAATTTTTGTAAACTTTTGACGGTAAACGAGTAGGTTTTTTCTTGCAGTTCACATCAAAAGTTTGCATTTTATAGCAATACTAGCGGCTTGTACCCGGCGTGCTCGGGGCTCTGAAAATAAATTGTGTACTGATTGTAATTATTGTCACAATCAATCGAGACGCTGGTATATTACATTTTAATTGGTATCGCTATCGCCAGTACATTATATAAGATGTTCGCAAAGTGTGAGTGCAGTTTAAAAGCATTCACTTTTTAAAGTGCACTTACACTTTCCGAACACTATTATAATTTGAATGGTGATCGATAGAAAAAAAACAAAAAAAAACTGAAATACTATACGATATGAAAAAAAAACTGAACGCTTATTTAGTTTTTCTGGATTTCAAAGCACATTCTTGCCAAATTTAGTGAAAATTCGTCTATCGGTTTAGGATTTTATTGGATACATACATACATATACCATTTGAGTTTTATATAGATTTATATACCACATATTATAAAATCACAAAAAAATCTCTAAACCTTCAGAACAACCCGCACAAACGCATTCGCACGGAGCGAATATCACGTCGCATAATCGTCCCAGTAATAACAGTTGATTAGGGTTAGCTGTATACGAAGCCTCGCAAAATCACCGTAAAACTCAATCAAACTCCCCGATTACCATTTTAATAAGCGTTTTCGACGCTCGTCCGGATTAATTCAATCATTTCCCCGAACAGCCCTTATCGCGGCTCGAACGTGCGTGGTCGAAAAAACCCTTTCGCCTACGACTAATTTATTCGCATAATGGCGGCCGATTGGGCGCTTCAAAGTCGACAAATTGATGGGAAAAGGGACGCGAGTGTAGTGGCCCTTCAGGCGATGGATTCGAACTATTATGCGGGGGTGGGTTCTCATGTTTGCCTTTGTGCACGGGCGGTTTTCGAATTATGAATATTGGATTTAATATTCTTTTTTTGTGTGATGAATTCGGTTATTGTGAGGGTTTTCGGTACGTGAGTAATTCAAGTTGTGGAAAAGTTTGATAGTTGATTTATTTTGTATGTACGAAAATATGTGTTGAATAGATATTCTGTATGTAAATTTAATTTGATGTTATTATGAGTATTTTACGCGTTGTTGAATGAAATAATAATATACCTAATCCTTTTTTTACACGATTCAAGAAAGAAGAACTAATTATTTTTTACAGGTTTTTTTCACTTTAACACAGAATAAAAATAAAATAAATACGTATTATTATGCCTCAATGGTAAAAATCTGTGCAGATCAGTATACTTTTAATTATAAGTATGCAATTATAAATTTTTAAATTAAAAAAAAAATCGATATTTTTTGATGATTTTATATGACAAATTTTTTTCATACTACACAATTTTTATAAAGTACATTTGAATGGAATTCTATTCAAATAAACTGATGGAAAACTATCAACTAAAATAAACTATCTCCGATTTTTATTTGGTCACCATATTTTTTACGCGGTAGTCTCTGGAACGTATCCACCGGTGTATTTGATTCATTCAACTATAAACATTGATCCATAAAATAATTATAACACGCCAACCCTTCAAACTCACTGCATCATAAAAAACAAAAAAATTTTCGAACAAAAAAAATTTCTTATATAAAAAAAGCTAGTTTCAGAAGCTCCGATCAATTCCGTTTGAAGGCTTTGTGTTGCCGTGCTACTTACTTACGTACACGCTCTTCAGAAATATAAAAGAGTAGCGCCACCACGGGGAGGGCAAGTCCATCTCCATCGAACCATCACCCACCACTACTTCGACGCAGAACTCACCCCCATCACTTGTTAAATCTTTTCGCTTTCAAACGGGCCGGCATCAAGGTAAAAAGCTTAAGAACAATGCGCTTTCACCGACCGACCCACTCGCTCCCTCAAAGCCAAGTGAAACGGCAAAATCAAAGCCAATCTCCACTCTTTCGCCTCTCTGCCCTCCGCAGTCAGTTCGTCAACCACCACCCACCGACAGAGTGATTATTAACATCGAGTGGGTGGGAAGTGGGTGGCCATCATGCAAGCCAAAAAGCCCTCGAGGCTGTTTGCATCGGCGCGAGGCTTCATCATCGGCGAAACTTTCGCCGCCGTTAAATGAGAAAACTTAAAGAATATTTTAAATGCTTAAAATTATGCAGTCGCTCCGGGCGAGTGCCGCTCTATACAAGGGTAGGGTGTTTTAATTGCTTATTGCGTCGTATTTTATTTTTCGTTTTGGAGAAAGTGTGCGTTTCGATGCGGCTTCCTCCTCTCGTTCGTTGTTCGTGAAATACGATGGAAGTGTGTTTCTTTAATGAAGTCGAATAATAACGGTTATTGTTCATATTTTCTGCGTTTTATGCGACAACGGGACGGACATGTACTTTTGATAATTTACATTTTTAATTTGAATTGTAACTGTATTAAAATGTACAAATTTATAGTCTCGAAAAAGTACAATATATACACTCTAAATTATTTTAACTTTAATGTTTATTGAGATACGATTAATGTTAAAACTTTAAATTTAAAAAGAGAGATTAGAATTTGAATAGTTACAAAATGAATTAACTGATAGGCGTTCTAGATCAGAAATTTCTTAAAAGATGGAGAGATGAAAATTCAAATTGCGTACTTCAAAATTCGGGTGCATTTTCTTTTCATTTTCGCTTTCATCTCGTTAACTATTGCTATTTTTAGGCTATATATACATTTTCATAAAGAAAAATCATTATAGATTTCGAGAATACGAGAATTAGAGAATTCTGAAATTCTATAAAAAGGTTTGCCGCTTTGTCTATATTTCAAGAATTTTCTTTTTTATAGTCCAATATATAATATTATCACATATTATATGTGCTTAAATGCCACTTAATGCTCAATTACAGAATTTTCACGTAACACGTTCACTAAATAAATTTCTGTGAAATTGAAATTGCGCGTCGATTCATGGAGCACTGCTTTTTCTCCTTGGTTTGTAGAAATTTATTTTATATTTTGATTTCAAGTTAATTTTGGTAAAAAAGTAATAAAAATTGTAAAAGTTATTAACTTTCAAGATATGTAAAATATTTTTTAGGATACTGTATTATACAATTAACAAATACACATTTATCAATATATAAATATACATCGAAAAAAAAATCACAAACATTTCCTTATACATATGTACATACATTAATATCGTTGATGCACTTTTTAACTGTAACTTTGTGACAACCCTTCACCCCCTCTTCAACGAAACAAGACATTCGTTACACCATATTCTTACATAAACAACACAATAATCGACGCAAAAAAATAAAAAAAGCATAATTACTATATTTATACTTGATTATATTTGTATTTTGATAACCGAGAGGTCGAAAAGCGACCTCGGGACAGAGACAAATCGTCCTGCGCTCCAGAGTCTCGTTGAGCAAAAAAACCGCGAGCTTTTTCGGATCTGCTTTTTTTTCTCGGCCACGAGGTCCTGCGATTCGTCGTTGAAAAGGCCCTCCGAAAGGGAAAGGTTGGTATGAAGGAAAAAAATCGTGGAAGATAGATAACACGAGATCGGCAAACGGATAGCCGTGTCCGAACGGTCGGCCATATATAATTCATCGAAGGACGCGTATATCAATAATGGCGAGGGGTTTAAAAGCAAAAATTTGTTTGCGTGTCCGAAAATGGATGCGTGCTGGATGATGGTGTTGGTATTAGTTAATCTTGTGCCATGTGCGTAGGCTGAAATTTTTATCAAATATTTGAAAAATGTCTATGAAAAAAAGTTTTATTTTTCTTAATGATAAATATAATAGATGAAAGTTTGTTTCATATAAAATATATTATTTAAATTATTTTTATGTTTCATATTGTATATATTTCATACTTTTTCTATAATTTTAGAAAACAAGAAAAATATTCAAATTTAGAATAAAATCGATGTAAAGTCGAAGAGGACAACAAAAGTTCTAGCAACAGGAGGCGAACTTTTGCGGAAAGAATTCCGAAACTTTTTTCATTAAAAAATATTTTGTTCAATAGACTTTTCACGACTCTTACATATAGTTGTATACATCCAGAAAAATACTCATCTTTATTATTTTATAGAAAACAAATCTCATAAAAAATCCTGACTGATTTACATCCGCCAAAATCTTGATATTAAAACATACGCTAGACTTGAAATTTGGGGAGCTCATTTAAAAATTCAAATTTCCACCATCAAAACGGCACATAGTCATAACGTTATACACAAAAGGAAACTCACCTTTTTTTCGCGATGTCGAATTTCGGCTTAGCGATTATGCAATGGCTCATCCACGGATGAGGAAAGCTTCCGGCCTTCAGAGCTTTTGAAATAAGAAATCTATTAAAATTTCCCGTCTTGCCCGCCTATACCGCCTACTTCCTCAGTATATACGGCCCGGTATCAATATTCAATATCGGCTCAATCGATTTCATACTTCAATTACCCGACGGGATCACGTTTTAGCGCCGAAAGCTTCCCGATTCAATTTCACCCCGAAATAGATACGTATATGTGTACTTTTTTTTCCTTCCGAGGTATAAGGATAGGCGGTTCGAAATGCAACGACGCGAAAAACAACCTTTATAAATTTTCGCGACGCGCCTCCTTTGAGGAAAATGAAAGGAGGAGCGAAAAAATAGAAGTGAAAAAATTCCCGACGCTTTTGAGGATGGGCGGATTTGAGGGATGTATGTGTGTATGTGAAGTGTGCCGAATCAAAATTCGCAATATCTATGATTGTTTTAAGATAGGATAATTACTACGTATTCATATATTTTTCAATAAAAAAATTATTTATTTATATTAAGATCTAGAAATTTGATATTTTGAAAATTTTCAATAATTTTCTTTGTATTATATAGGAACTTTTGGTACCGACCTTCTCATATGTTCTTGGGGATGAGCAAAGTACCCCTTCGTACTATGGAAGGCCTACTCGAAAACATCAAAGAATGTTTTAATTTACCGCGTCTGTTTACTGAGCGAGTGGGACAAAACGTAACGACCCCTACACGGGTCGTTTGTTAATCTGCATTTTTTTTAACATTTCTTTTTAATTCGAAGATGCGTCTTTTCTAGGTTTTTTTTCTTTGAGTAGAATGTATATGAGGAATTCTGGTATGTCTGTTGTATTGTATGGATCTCATTTGACTTTGATGATGCTTATTTCATCTGGGGGTACTAAAATATCAAAGTAATAAGTAATGGGAAAAATATATTGTTTTTATATATTTCAATCTTGTCCCAATACGGAAAATCCCTTTATAGATCAAACGAGATTGCTTTCGTTTACCTAATGCAGGAAGCGATTGAAATATAACAACATTATGTTAAAAAGTGATGAAAAAGATGTTCCATTATGTCAAGCTTATTGACGAACAAACAAGCTGCGTATATCAATTTAACGTCACCCTTCTTTCTTTAATCTTTCACGCGTGATCCATACAAAATGAAATTTTTCGCATCGCACAAATCCCAAAAAGTGGAAAATAAAGCAAATAGAAAATACATCGGATAAATCGGATCAAAACGAAATATAAAAAAATCGGTAATTTGACTACGGGGAGCGCATCCAAATTGGCTGAAGCAACTCTTTCATTACCATAGAAAACGGTCCAAACTGTCCATTAATTGTGCGCGGCGCTGTCTTTCCCATCTAAAACCTGAAAAATAAAAAATAAGGCTGTCTCTTTGGAACCTTCAGGCCTTTGTTCTTCTAGAGGGTCGACTTCAACTTTCTATTTCTGTTTCCGCTCCTCTAATTAGGATCAGCCTCGCCCACCACCCTGTCGCAGTAATTAGCCATCGGTTAAGGAACGAAACCATTGTTATCCCTCTATTCCCTAAACATTGGTCGTGCACTCCTTTCGTTTGTCTTATTTTGTCCTTTTTTCATCCCTTGGGATTAAGTTTTCATGCGACACGCATTAATCCTGTCGAAAATTTTGATTCGTTCGTATAAAATTTTTGAAAGAAATCAATTCGTATTCAATTTATTTCTTATAATTAATTACTTCAAAGTATTTTAAATGTATTCATTCTTGAGTTTTTAAATGATAAATTTATTATTTTATTGGCCTATTTCAAAATGTATCAACTTGTACTGTCTAACTTTGTTTCACACGGAATTAAAGATGCACTTTTCAGTTGTGACTTCACAACCAACATAGTGCGATGAATAAAATTCTGTGAGAATATTCTTAGAGTTGTTCAGACGTAATAATGCATAATAGGTGTAGTTAGGACAATTCAGAACGATTCGTGTGCATCCATGCATTTTAAAATGATAAATAATACACGTAAATTTGTATGAAATTCACTTTTATTTAAAATCCATACAATTATATGACATGATATATTTATAACGTGGAAATAAAATGACCAGAACAATATTTTTTGGTGATTTAAATTTACATATGACAGTACATACATACATGCTTACAATAATAAAATAACGTATTCGAATAGAAGTTCAATGAGATGCGTTAATTTCTTCTTGCAAAAATTCGATATAGCTCTGTCGCAATATGACTCCATAAAAATAGACATATATTCTTTCGAAGCGAATAAGTTTCATGCCAAAACAAGGATTTTTTTTAATTAAAAAACTGATTTTAAAAACAATAGAACACCTTCAATAACTTTTTGGTGAAGAACAAAGGGTAAAAATTACGAGAGCACAATTAGAAGTCGGTAGGCTTTTGTGAAACTTTCCTTTGAAGTTTAGATTTTCGGTTTGTGGTTGAATTTTTATGTAAATTGACCGTCTTGAACTTTCAAATTTTTCATTGAATATTTTTTTGTAGAATTGAATAATTAGTCTGTTGGCTAATAATGATTCATATTAGGTTGAAACACTTATTTTTTTTTATATGGAAACGGAAGCTTTTACGAGAACGAAAATAATTGAGTTCTGCTAAATACACAAAGTTACCATATACACTTTATTATATACACAAAGAACCAAAATTAAGACATTTTTTTTGGCGTTGCTGTATATAAATTAATATATACATTCTCGTACATACTCGTGAGATGTGTGTACAATACATTTTATTTCTTAACCTTACCCTGTACAACGTTTTCGAAGATAAAATCACTTTTCTATATAATTCATATATGCTATAGGTTGATAAAATTTCAAATATATTTATTAAAGGGCAAATTTACATTTAAAAATCGTTTAATCAATAAAGACATAAAATTCTTTTTCTTTATTTAAAACACATTTTCGCTAAGCTCATAATTAATATAAATTGTGATTGCAAAATAATTTTTTTCAAACATTTTACAAATGAAATTATAAATACAATAATGCTTAAGCTAAAAACACTTATATATTTGTATTTAGATTTTTTGGTATGTTACAAAAGAATAATGGTAATTTGAAGGTAATAAAGATAAATAAATGTCATTACAATATTTTCATTTTTTGTATGAAAAACATCTTAAAATAATTATGCACAATAATTTATTAACACATTCAACAAATATATTGTTATTTATATTGAAATTATATATTAATAACATTTGGTCGGAAATCTGTCATTTTTGTTTTTGTACACTTTTTACATGGATGATTAAAAAATTAGTATAAAAATTCCTTTTGATAATTTTAAGTGATAATTAAACTGAGTCGAATTTTAATGTATTTTTTAAATTTTTTATTTAAGATTTTTTTTATAAATGAAAAGTTACTTTAGAGACGTTATATTTAAAGAAACACTAAGCGCTTTGCCTTTTAAGTTTAACTGAATTTATTAAACTCATGTCAACAACATTCAAAGCTCATCATTTTCATATTTTTTATATGATTATCTCTTTTAAAATTAGTTAATTTTTACAGTGAAAAGCTTTGAATACTTTAAATTTCCATGTATGTACAAAAAAGAAAAAAATTGAAACATCAACAGTTCTCAAAAACAAAAAAATTGAACTAACTTTGGATTCATATGACTAGTTATTGAATTCAAAACATTTATATTGTTGGAATAAATCATTCATATGTACAATTTCAAACTATATACTTTGGTGATGTTTTAGTAAAGTTTAACATATATACAGTATTGTCAATTCACAAATAATTACTTTTTTTTAGTGTTTTGTATTTATTTGTTCTTTTGTAATATCAGCTTACGGTTGATTATTAAGCGAATTTAACACACAATCACTTTTCACTTTGATTTATATCGAATGTAAATCTGCTTGCCGCATGCGGAACATTTAGCATCACCTGAAATTGAAAACAAAATTTTATTGACACCAAGTTTTATTTAGACCCGAACAAATTCGCATCGTATTAGCGATGATTGTATAATAATATTCGACGGGACTCCGCTGTTGTTGACGTTTCGGAATTGTATTTTGATATCGACAAAAGGATTTTGGGCGGATGAAAAGGGGAAATTTATACATCGGGCTGTCAAAAATATCAATTCAAAAGCGTTGAACAGGGATCCCCGTAATTTGTAATAGAGCGAAATTTTCAGCAAAACTTGTACAAAACAAACACCCCTCTCACCTGTTCACATCGCCGCCCTTCATTTCAGCAACAGCCATCGGGGTTTTGATATTTATAAAAATATCAAAGCGATCGGCAAAACGAGCAGACCAGCAAAAGCTTTCAGGATGTGTCCGCCGTCAGCGCCTGCAAAAATTCCATTTTAATTACTTTGATGAAAATTTCATTTTTTCGATACATCAATGGATAGTATAGTATAATAACGATTCTCACACATTTTTCAAATTATTCTGAAAAGTGAAATATGGAACATATATTCAGCACGTAAAATCCGTTATGTATTATATGCATATGTTGTCACGTTATTCGTTCGACTGGTTTCAGCACGTTCGTGGCTTTCGAGAACTTTTTCGAGTATTTTTCACATCAAACGTTGGCAAGCAAGGGGAAAACAGGAGGAACATCGTTTTGAACGTGGAAAAGCGTGGCGTCGCTACGCCAAATTGAGGACACTCGAAAACGCCTTTTTCGTGGCGAAACCGTTAGATTTGCTCACCGTGAATAATTAAGAGCTTATAAATTGCGAAAAATGTTTTTTTTCCAAGAGGCACGTTTACCGAATATTTCTGCGTTAAAAAAAATATTACCCTCTTTCTCTAATTAATTATGATTCAAATAAAAATACATGAATTACATACATTTATTACGACAAAGATTTGTCTTCTCATAATTTTTTTATTCAAACGAAACTTTTTCGATTTTTATATTATTTCAATTTAAATACTCGCAACATTCAGAACGTTCTCAAAATTATTTCGAATGATTCTTTTGCGAATTTAAAACACTCTCAAACCTTAATTACCATCAACCTTTACAAAGCCGACGCGTCAAAGCTCACAAAATGCGCTTTCGGATACGTGACTAATTTGCGCGCGACATAATCAAATCAATAGCGCAAAATTCTGAAAGCGAACCCCAGCGTCTACGCCTCTTTGATTAGACTACAAAGTTCAGGGCGTGAAAGCATAATGAGAGGCTGAAACGTTCGAGACGAAGCAAAAAAAAATTCTACAAAAAAAAAAACCGAAAGAGAGCTGAAAAAAGAGAGGATCCACTAAGAGACGTGGACCGTAGCAGTATATAGCAGGTCTCCTTTGACGCCATTGTGCTTCGACTTCAAAACGCAAAAGGGCAGATCATCATTACGATGACGGGGGGCAGGTCCCCATTCGGGGGGTTTGAAGAAGATGCCCACTTTCCGACAGGCCACCCACTCGCCACCCACTCGCGAGTCCTTGTTTGCGGGATAAGGACGACGGGTTGTTTGTGTCCCGGGCAAAAAGCGGGTTCATTAGTCCATCCTCCCCTGCCAGCCGACAAAGATTCACAAACGCTCTCTTCAGGTTTCTCGCTAATTCCAGAAAACTCGTCGAGTGCCCTCGCAGTGTTAAGTGGCTAAGGGGTAATCATGTTCAAAAGAATGCCGCCGCCGCCGTGTGGATTTGCAACGTCGATAATATAAGTCGATTCGTGCCTCCCCATGCACTATATATAGGTGTAGTTTTATTGATTTTGTAAAAAGAGGATGTTTAGAATGTTTTTTTATTGAAAATATATTAATTTGATACATTGATCAATGCATTTATATGCCGTATTCTATATATAATATATTTGACCCAATACAACCTATCCTAATCAAAACACAAAACATCGATCAAAACAAATCAAATTAAAAAAATAAAATAAAATAAACCCAACCCTCCTCCACGATGTGTATTTTACCTATACTAAATATCTAGTCTGATACGTACATATATGAACTGAACTCAATACACCTGGACTGTGACATATACAATAATTACTTATGCTGTGAAACGTAAACAATGGACGAAAAATTCAAAGTGTATTATACAAAATATGAAAAAATGTATAATGAGATAAGAATGGAAATTTTTTTAATGAAAATCATAAACAGATTCATGGTCGTTGAGCAATGATATCAGTGCTGGTTAGATTAACTATGTGTATATGATACAATCAATAGATATATGTGACCTCATATTATATGATACCACTAGATTTGGAAACATACTTAAATCTTCGATAGTATATTACTAAAATTATTATGTATACAGTTTTCAAACTTAAAATTCAACGTTTTACACTTAAAATTAGACATTTTACACTTCAAATTCAACGTTTTACACTTCAAATTCAACTATAGGAAAGCATTAATAATACCGTTGACATAGTAACCAATGAAATCAACATGAATTCTATTTAACGAATTTCATTGATAACTATAACAACGGTATTATTAATACTTTCCCATAATTCGATTTGAAGTGCAAAACGTCCAATTTGAAATGCAAAACCTGTATATCATGAATAACTAATTCTATAAATTTCCCAAGCACACATCCTACATTAATAAGCTCGACATCACATCGAGAGTGTTCATATCGATAAATTCAACACCAACCACATGCACCAAACCCAAACCATCCACCGATCCAGCGGCATCAACGTACCATTTACCCTCATGCACAAATATCCAAAACGCTACACGTACTGCACAAACACGACAACAATTGAGCACAGGGCAATTGCAAGAGGCGTCCTCGCCAGATGTATACAGAATTTCGCCATTACCCGAAAGCGTCGCAATCTATGCAAATACAAGGAGACGAGGCAGTGTCTAGGCTTCCTGCGGAAACTCTGGCTAGACGAGGGAAGTTTAGGGCCCAATTTACGCTTTCAGGGAAGATCTAGCTACTCTCGGGAGTCGATTTAGCCATTTTTATCTGGCCGTAAACGAGGCGAAACGTCGACGTGGATGCTCTTATCATAATATCGTGCGATACGACGTATGGAGATTTGAACGTTTCGAGCTCTCGTGAATATGTGGGAATAGTTTGTGAGCGTTGCTCGTATTTTTGTTTTTGTTATTTATTGCGTTTAGATTGCTTTGTATAATGCTTAAACTTTGTGCATTATATTTTGGATGCTGTTTTAAATATTTACATAAAATAATGAGTAAAGTTGGATTTTATCCTTGTAATATTTTTATTGAATAATTTATATGAAACAAACTAAAATTTCAATACCACACTAACTAATTTCAAAATAAATATAACAAAGTTTTATCTACACTAAAATACGAAAAATCCTAAAATATTTACATTATAATAAAATTAACATAAAATAATTTTATAGCATAACTTAGCCTTTATCTACATTCAAGTTTGATAACACATACAAAGTACAGGTGTTTACCGGGTAAAAACTTGCGAACTGAGCCGAATTAGTGCCACGACTATGTGTTCTCGGCATGCAAAAATATGTACAAACAAACAGGCATACGTTGGATTCATGTTAAAACGTATGAGGATTTGTTGATGTTTTCACAAGCGCGCTGTGAAAATTTATTTCGCATTAATACGGGCTGGTGGGTTTTCGCGTGCATGCGCCATCCGGAACAACGGAGCAAAGTAATTAAATTAATAACTTGTTTACGAGACTTGATATTTAACTTGAGAGCAAAACACGTAGAACTTGAGGATCGTTTTCTCTTTTTATTTAAGTTTGATCTGGCGCGTGTGTGTGCTTGGCGAAATTGCTCATCCGCTACCATCGCGTTCTCCCCGAGAACGTTATTGTCGAGAGCTTTCGAGGGCGGAGGTTAAATCGGTTGCTAGTCCTTAATTTATCATATATATAACTCTCGGTGATTTCTTCCTGTTTCCCTTAGGCTTGTCGAGCGAAAGAATTGTGCGGATGCCGTTACGGCGATTCGGGAAGCCATTACTTTCGCATAATGGCTTCCCGAACGTATTTAAAAAGTGCTAACTAAGACTAACTGCGTACAAAGCTGCAACATACGAACGCTCTTACGTACAGAAAAAAAGGGG
Organism: Hydropsyche tenuis; assembly: GCA_009617725.1. Classification (NCBI taxonomy): domain Eukaryota; kingdom Metazoa; phylum Arthropoda; class Insecta; order Trichoptera; family Hydropsychidae; genus Hydropsyche; species Hydropsyche tenuis. The sequence goes on along the minus strand of VTON01000143.1, from coordinate 103,573 downwards.
GGAATCGGGTGGGGGATGGTGGAAAACTTTCGTTTCATATGCATAAAAGTGTGCCGCACAACAACGGAGTGGGTACGTGCGCCGTGTCATGCATACTTTACAAGCGAACGCTCTATACGCCATTCAATGAATACTTTAAGGGAAATGTGATGAGTCTGCACACGCACAAGAGCACAAACGTGGTAAAAATAAGCAAAGGGAATAATATAAAAGATAAGAAAGGCGAGTGTGTGTGTGCGAGAGTGTTTCAGCAGGAGAACATACGTGAATGGGTGATCAAACGTATGAAAGCTCTTACCGTACGAACGGGTGCCGGCCGCCGCTGGCTCATGGGCCATGCTTGTTCTACCTGCGATACAACGACAAAACAAATCATAAAATGATGCAAATCATAAATAAATTCGAAAGAAGGTAAATTAATGGTGATGTTCGATTTTGGGTGTCGGCTGAAGCCGTGGGATGCTGAAAATTGACTGTGTATACGCGAGCTTTCGTCGAGGTTCTTTTAGTTCATTTATGATTTTTGCACAATGTAAAAAATATTTAATTTAAAAGTATATTGGTCATAATAGATATATTTATCGTTGATATAAAATATATTGCGTGAGACTTGTGCATTGGAAGGAAAACTTTGTAACATCAATTTTGTTAAATGCTATTTAGTAAGTTTAACTTCGCACGGAATTGAATAGATTCAACGTTAAAATATTATAAGCTAATGAATATAATATTAATGTTTACAATGAATTAAATTGGCATAAAATAGCATTTTGTTGATCAAAAATTAACTTAATATGACATTACAAAATAAAAAACTAACTTAAAAAAGTTTTGAAGGTAAAATTCATAATGATAATAAACGAAGAAACAAAATAGCTTTTTTAGGCTACAATTTTTATCATCAAAAGCATTCCAAATTCCCTATCCATACTACAAAACTTTCACTCAAACACCCGCCCATCATAAACCGAACAATATGGAAAATTTTTAAATGCTCAACAGCTTACACAAGTCAACCACTGAGAAACCATAAACCCTCTCCAGAGATGACCCACTTAAACGAAGCTTTATCCTGCCTTCACAATACGCGACGATGCACCTGTGAATAGGTCGCGCACTCACACATAACCCATATAAGGGGTCACTCGTTCATAATGCACTACCCCATTCATCGGAATATTGCAAATATAAGCTCGCAGTATATAAAAAATTCGTATCGAGGCATCGAAGGTAGCGTGTCTATTGTTTTATAAGCTAAAGCTCATATACATATTATGCGTCACTTGCATCCCAGCGAAGTCGACGCCCCTTTGCAATCTTATACGCCCATCCTATTTCCTATCATTTTTTACGGGAAACAATGGAAAATTTCATCATTCATAGTGCACGCCCTATTTATTACTGCATTCCCCTCTGTATACATAAATCTAGTGCATACAATAACGCGGAACTACCCGGTACCTAATAATTCTTCGACTCATTCCGTTTTGTCGATAGTTTATGATAAAAATAATATTTATTTTGTATGCATATAATAAATTATGTGGTTGATTGCTTTTGTATGTGTTATGTTTGTTTGATTTGATGTGAGATATTATTGAATTACACGTGATCATTGATCAATCAGGGGATTGATCATTTAATGCAAATTTGCATCATAATATCAATTCTAATTATTAGTTATGGATTCGTATTAAATTAGACACAATAATTATAATATTTATAATAATAATAATAATAATAATAATAATAATAATAATAATAATAATAATAATAATAATAATAATAATAGTATTATTATTAATAATAATAATAATATAATAGTTTCATTAGAAGAGAACATATTTAAAAAAAAATTGTATTTAACTATTATAAAATAGATGTTTATCAATTTGATGGACAATTATTTAAGTTTATCGATATTGCACTACAATAAAATTGAGGAATGAAATATAATATATAAACTAATAAATTAATATAATCGCAATTTTAGATCTAGAATAGTTTAGTTAGAAATAGTTTCAGTATTCAGTTCTTGCAAATTGATCCCTTATTAATAATTACAATCAGAAATTATTCTGCAAAGAACACAATATAAACCTGAACAACAATGTATTGACGAATTCGACGATTCAAAACGATCATATCATTGATGATAGATTCGTGTTAAATTATTATAATTTAATTAGAAGAGAACAATCATTCGAAAAAAATTGTTTAACTCATAAATGTACTTATAATTTTTAATGGCCAACTATTTAAGTTTATCGATATCGTACTAGTATAACAAAAAAAAATGAATGTTGAAACATAACGACTAATAAATTAGTATAATTGCAATTTTAGATCTAGTGCAGTATAGTTAAGAATAGTTTAAGCAAATGGATCTCTTGTTATCAATTATAATCGAAAAATATTTTACAAAGAACATGATATAAAGCTAAACAACAATATACATAACGAATCCAACGATTCAACCCAATTACAATCAATCATTAAAGAACGAATCCATCACAATTTTTCAATCAACCCCCGTTCACTAATCGACAACGAAGCCTAGGCGCAAACACGCCTCGCACGTATAATAAATTAATTATCGAATTGATGTATCGAGTTTGTCGCCATCGTCGATTAATTAGCCGTCGGCACTATCGCGTGTAAACTATCCAGAAACGACACACGACGATCGTGTACGCCATTGTGTCGAACAAGGCTTCATACGAATAGTCACGAAGTTGCCCGCGGCGCCATCTATCAGCCGGTGGCGGCGACAATGCCTTTCGGTAGATGGCTGAAATGTCTGAAATTTCAGCTGAGCAAACTTTTGCGTGGGATTATGTGTGGGATAATGTATTTTGAACGGCAGTGATATAAACATTCACGACAAATATCAAACGTCATTATTATGTCAAATTCACGACGTAATTAGCATTTCGCCCGACAAATAGTTGCTAGTATCAAAATGCGATAGTGATAAAATGACGCTAGCACATACGACATTATTACTTCCATTTTCTTTTTAGAAAAACTGAATGTAGGGGGTTGGGCAAAGGCTGCATTTCTCAGTCAGTAAAACTAAACGCACTTATTTAATGCTTATTGTTAGTTAGTCAAAAGTCTGAATGTGTTTATTACTAAACGCGTTTTTAGGTTAGGCAAAGATTTTTTTGGTGTCAAATTTACTGAACCTATTTTATTCAGATCGAAAATATTTTATAGGTCTATATTAACATGGTGCGGGTTAATAGCATTATTGGCTCCAACATGTTTTCGCATGTTACATGTGCACATAAAAACTGACATTTGAATGATCGTTCCTTATACGTCGATTATGCTGTCGTTATTTTCTACCCACCAAACACAGCAAAAGCGTAAAAAATAATTTTTATTAAGTATACGCGCACTTGACAGATGAATCTGACGTTTGGACACCTAGTGGCTAATAGTAGAACTATTATTTTTTTAGTGGCAACTTTGTCTGGCGAAATGCTGATTTTGTTATGCGAGTTATTTCTATTTTGCCGAGCCGCATATTGGTACCCTTTCGGTATATGGCTGAAATGTCTGAAATTTCAGCAGAGCCAACTTTTGCGCGGGATTATGTATGGTGGTGTTTTGTGGATTTGCTCGTTGATGTCGGGATTAAATTCGGTTTGATGATTGATGCGGTAATGTCGAAAGTGCATTCAGGCGGAGTTGTTTGGACTTTTGTGTGGGCTTATGTCACTGTTGGGTTTGTATGGTGAATTAGATGTTCGGGTTTGGGCGTGTCGGGTTGGTCGCTTTGTGGAGTGAAGGGTATTTGGTTTGGAATCGAGGTGTATTTTTCGTGTGAAATGTGATTTTTTGTGTTTTTTGAGCTTTTTAATAGTAAAATATTATGTTTCGCTTCATTGAAAATTAATTAATAAAGGTATGGTTTTGATCTTTTGGAAAATATAGAATTTCGTTACTTTGATTGAAACGTTCCCATAATAGTCTATGTTTATTTTAAGAATGCTGAATACGTTTTATGATTCATACCTTAATTGAAGAAGCAAATAGAAATGTATATTTTTCATTTGATTGAAACAACTCTGAATATTTTAAATCATGTCGAACGAATTGGTCAATTAAAATTAAATTACATCCGAAAATAGATTTGATCAAATAAATGTTCACAACTTGAAAAAGAATTTCATAATCAATTACTGAAAAATATAACAATTTTCAATAGTAATAAAAAGCTATATTTATACAACGAAAATAATTTGAATCACTCAAAAAAAATTAAACTGCATACAATCATTATAAAAGGATCTTATACCACAAAAACTATCGAATTTCGAATTTAGACATTCGCAAACCTCAAAAATCATCAAAAAACACAAAATATAATAATTTTCAATAGTAATGAAAAGCTATATTTATACAATGAAAATAATTTGACCACTCAAAAAAAATACATCGATTAAACTACATACAATCACAAAAAGATCTTATACCACAAAAACTTTCGAATTTCGAATTCCAACATTCACAAACCTCAAAAATCATCAAAAAACACGAAAAAGCTTCCATCAAAGCCTCCGCAGACGCGAAACACGCGAAAATTGACATTCGACGATCGTAAGTGATTTATCGCGCCGCAAATGCTGATCTAGTTTTTACGCGCCGTTGGACGGGGGGCGGAATTCCGCCCACCGCCCACAAACGCCGCCCATCGGAACGATCCGTTCTGACGATGATTTATATATGGGAAGCAGTCTGTTTTTTACGTGTCGATAAATTTTTATTGCGTTTTCGACCCGAGGACATTATTAACGCGCGCTCATTATTGCATTGTGCCTTCGTCGGTCTGTCCGCGCGGAATCGATTTGTGTTTTATTGGTTTTTGGACCGGTTCGATGTGATGGATTTTGAATTTTTGGATATTTTTGATATTGTGTTCGATTTTTAATTTAAATTTTTCATATTGAAGTTCATGGAAAATTTATTATAATCCTTTCAATGAGGATGACCGCTATAGTATTCATAGTCGAAAAATCGGTATTCAAACAAAACTATAAGAAATATTATGTATTTTATTATTGAAAAAAATACTGTAAGTACGAATTGAAATATGAGCCGTTCACTGAACATATTGATTAACTCCACTTTTTGAAAATTCTTATCAAAGCCCTGGGTATAGTCATAACTTTTCTGAATAATAAAGATTAATATCATTAAACGACTAAACTCTTTTGGCAATTGAATAATAAATTATTTATTTCAGGTCCATTTTGATTAATTCCATACTCATTAAATACTCAAATCAATGCAATAATGCAACTCAAATGCACTAACTGCACTCTGTATTTATCCATTCTACGATATTTATTTGAATTTATATTATAAAGGAAATTAAAAATATATATATACATTGTTTCATAGCATTCCTCAACTTTTTATTTTATAAAATTAATCAATGTGTGCAGTGAACGACTCATATTTTATGACTAGAAAAAATATTACGATACATGTTTATATTCGAAAACTCGGCTACAAATTTATATGGCTATTTCTTCATCGTGGGTAAAGGTAAAACCCAGTTTAATTTTTATATTAAAAAAATAATATGAACATCACCCAATTTATAAAAAATTAAAAAATACAAAGCTTTTGATTCAACATGAAACTTCCGAACAAAAAAAAATTAAAACCTTCTTTCATTTAAACAATAAATCAATAGAAGCCATTAAAAATCATGCACGCACAACAACGAACAAACCGACAATAATCGCGAAAACATCTATCATCATACATAGCGAATATAATTCTTTATATAGAAAAAGGTTGAATTGAATGGACGAAGGCTTTACCTGGATAATATATTGCCTCCTTCTTGACGACGTAATTGGCCTGCGGTATCCTCAGCTCGCAAACGAACTCCGTCGGTGAGGGCAGCACATCGTCCCTCAGGAGTACCCAAGAAACGGCATCGTACCTACCCCCTGAGGGTGTGATGGACGTCGAAAGACCCTCTAGTCGATCGCTGGAAAAACAAAAATGGATATCGTTTAATTTCAGAAGTGTCCGAGGGTTGGATTAATATTGATATAGGCAAAAGAAAGATGTTTTTGTGTCAATTTATAGTTTTTTTTGGATAGTATTATATTATACTTCGATGCATCGTTTGTTTGTTTTGAATTAGTGTTAAATTGATTTGTTTAAACTTTCATATACAATTAGGTCTATTTTTATGCAATAGATACGTTCCACGGAGAGTCGCATATAAAAAATTGGCATAAAAAAGACTTGAATTACATAGAAAATTGAGGGTTAGGTTTCATTATTTTTAAAAAACGCATAACTTCAAATCAATGTGATAGAATGTACCGAAAATCGCATAAAAAAGTTTATAAAAATTCATGTAAATAAAAACAATACATATTTATCTTAGAATTGCTTTATTAAAGTCTATTTTACATGGTAATCAGCATATATGTATATTTATGAACATATATCAGAACTATCATTACTAAACGATAATAATCGGTATGGTTTATGAACTTGGCCCAGATTACTTTCATCACTGGATGAAAGTGATCTGGGTTTTTTTTATGCGCATTCGCATAAAAAAATATTTGTCCTCTATAGAAAAATGAGAGATAGGTTCCATTATTTTTGAAAATCGCATAACTTCAAAATCGTATTAAAAAGATCCGCATAAAAACAGACCCAAGTATATTATTTTTTGTAGTATTATGTTTATGAATAATTACTATTGAAATATTATCGTGGCATCTAAACATTCTATAATTATACGTTTTTTATAACTTTTTAAGCTACCTACAATTATAAAACTAAAAAAACAACTGTTCAGTAAACAACACGCCAAAGTAATGTTTCGTTCCATTTTAGAATTATTCAACTGACTCAAAACATTTAATTACTATTTTAATAAAGCACATACGTGTACCGATTCCAATTATCCATGAATCATTCCGTTATCTACACCCAATTATACAAAGAAGAAAAGCTACACATTTCCACCATGAAACATTACAAAAACGAAACATTTCGAAATTAAATTGAAAAAAGTATTACACACACACATTAAAAAATAAACACGCAAAACCTTGACCCGATACGACGCAAAAATTAGGCACGTATTAAATTACCTTTTCCGCTCGTTTATGCCGCGGAATAATATAGAGAAAAAAAAATAATGGATTCCTCAGGGCGAACTTTGCAAACTCGGGCTTCAAAGGCTGCAAAGATACCGTATTGGTTTCGGACTTAACCGATTTTTTTCTCGGAAAGCTCTTCGAAATTAATTCTCGCGAATTTTTCCGCGCGAAAAGAGCTACTTCAACTCGATCGCGAATTTCAAAAAGATCAAATAAAACGATGAGATCCTCCTGTTCAGCAACTTCCATTGAATTTTTCATCAGTGTGCTTCAAAATATTAAAATTCTTCGTTGAATGCACCAAATTTTACTGATTATTACAGTTAAACAATCAAGGTACCCTATGGTAAATACAAGTTCACATTCCGTCGAATCTAAACTACATATGTACACTTGGGTCTGTTTTTATGCGGATTTTTTTTATGCGATTATCAAAAATAACGAAACCTATCCCTCATTTTTCTATAGAGAACAAAGATTTTTTTTTTAAATCTAAGATAATCACTAGTGCAAGTTACAACCGTTAAAGTGTGAGAGTGTATAGGGCGATGGGCGAAAAGTTTTCAATTTTAGACTGAATAAATAATGTTTCATGTGCAGTATCTCAGAGATAACTCCACACAATTTAAATTCTTATTTGAAAGCGAAATAATAAAAACTTTGACATTATCAGTTGGAATCATTACTTTGGCAAATCAACATGGTGGAGAAGGCTTTGATACTTTTTCTCAAAATTATATCGATGAATTGCTTAAAAATACTCCCTTGAATGACGATGATATATTTGGTTTGATTTTACGTGGCAGCGAAGAAACAGAAAACGATATTGAATTTTTCATAAACTTTTTTTATGCCATTTTTGGTACATTTTATCACATTGATTTGAAGGTATACGGTTTTAAAAAAAAAAATGAAACCTAATCCTCATTTTTTATGTAATTCAAGTCTTTTTTCATGCAAATTTTTATATACAACTCCCCATAGAACATATCTATCAAATAAAAACAGACCCAAATATACATTTGTGATGAAATCACAAAACATTACCCTTCAAATGATCAAATCGCCGGCGTTGGATTGATCGCACATGACACCCAAGTCCGGGCAAATTTACACATTATCACCACACTATAAAGGGATACATCATGCACGGCAAAGCTTCCATATTTTATGAACCTTTTAATGTAAATGCCGTAGCTAATATTTGTGTACACATAATTTAAGAGCACTTAGCGTATAGTGGTGCGTGACTGCAACCGCGCGCACTGTTTGCTATGGTGATTAACGTAAATCGAATCGTGCCCGTGTCCGCATATAACAGACATGCTCGGTTTCGATATGCGTCGTCGCATAATATCTGTGTAAATATCGTACAACCTAATTGATATTCAGTGAAGAGAGTATTATCGTTCAGATACTGTCTGCATCTTGAAGTTTTTCTAGATAGTTTTTTTTAATGTAATTGCAGTAGCGTAGCTAGGGTATTGTGCACCCGGAGTAAAATTAAAAAATTGTATCCCCCCCCCCCTAATTTTAAAATATAACAAAATCAAGAAAGTTTGAAAATTTTTAAATGAAAAAAGTGTTGGTTTAAAAATAATATTAATCACATATCATTATAAGCAATTGAAAAAATCGGCACCGCAGGCGAAATTTTTTTCGTATACATATACACCTGATCCTCTTTTTACCCAGGGGATACGTTCCAGAGACTACCTTGCAAATAAAAAACTGTGTAAAAAAATGTATGGTGACCATACAAAAATTGGAGATGGGTTCCATTACTATATTGATATATTCAGATAGAACTTCCATTCAAATGTATGTACTTTATAAATAAAAAGGTTGAAAAAATGTGCAATGTAAAAAATCATCAAAAAACGTCGAAATTTTTTATTTAAAAACTATAATTACATACATATTATTATATCAGGATACTGGTTTTCTTTAAATCTTACCATTGTGGCATAATAATACATATTTTTATTATTTTTATACAGTGTTAAAGTGAAAAATCCGAATAAAAAAAGTTATCGGTTCCTCTTCCTTGAACCGTATTATTTCGGAACCGTATTATTAAGTGTTTTTTCAATTTAAATGCGTTCAAATATGATCAAGATTTATCATGAAATATGTATATTATTTATTAGTTTGATAAACAATTTGCGGAAATATGCTCCGTGTATAATATTAGTGTAAATATTGTGTAACTTATTGAAATTCAGCGTCGACGGTATTTATATTGAGATTCAGTTCGCGTCTTAAAGTTTTCCTACATATTTATTTTATAGTTCCGATGAGTTTAAGGGTTGTAGAGAATATTTCAGAAAAGTTATTGAAAATGTTTTGCTAAATGATTTACAAAATTTTATGATCCAATTCAATTTATATATTTTTATAATAAAATCACTTGAAGTTTATCAAGTGTTTCGGAAATTTATTAATTAAAATGATATAAAATCAATAGTGTGAGAAACTTTAACAATTTTCCAGTAAGAAAAAATCAAAAACTCAATTATTTTATATCATCTGAGTTCATTCAAACGTAATTGCATTAAAACTCTTCGTTCGAGCAAGAAACGGTATAATACTGCATATTTTCACTGGCGCGGCAATAAAAACTAATTTCGAAATGTAAAATAAAGTATTGTAGAAATTCGGAGTAGAAGTGGAAGCTTTTAAATGGAATGTTCCAAGTTTAAAAAAATATTTAATTTGAACGAAACTAATTTAGCCTGCAATTCTATTGCGCTTAAGGCTCCAACAAGTTGATTAATTAACGTACTCAATTATCCGTCTTTTTAAAATGTATCTCTTCTTTTTTCCACGGAAAATAATTTGCATATTTCCCTAAATTTACGTCCAATTTATACAAAGCACACCCTTAAAATATAATATTCAAATAGTTAAATCGACGATCTCACCATAAACGTTTCCCATCATACAAAAACTCACACTACAAAATAACTACACCAAACGTCGAACCGCAATGTTCGTGACATTTTTGGCATTGAATAATTAAAATTATTAATTTGTACAGCCATTGGAATTATTCACATCGTCGAATGCACACCGTGAATATTTCACGTTTTGATTAAAGCTATTGATTAGCTTTCAATTATGCAACTGAAAGCGCGCGATATTTATTCATCGCGTTATGGAGTTTGGACAAACGCATTCGCAATTTTTAAATGGCGAATTTTTCCCTTGATAAAAATCTATCACAATCGAATTCGCCACTATTATTCGTGAGTGACGCGCAACTGCATAAATTAGTCGCTTATTGATTTAGACATGTCGGGTTCGGAATAATTGATTATCTGTCGTGTGCAAACAGTTACAACGTGCGCGGACTTACAACCGAATTGAATATGTAGATGTGTTAATTCGAGTAGTTTTTTTTAACTTGGAAAATTTCTAGTTTTCATATTGGAAAAAAATGGGTTTGGAAATTTTAAATTGATTGAGTTTAAGTTTGTTGCTACTATGTATTATGTATGCAGCCCTCATAGATATGTACGTGGAGGGCTCAAAAATTTCAACGATTTTGTTTTTGTATCATAATTTTGAAAATCGTTTGATATCTGAATATTTGATACATCAATCGAAGGGTTTTAAACAGAATGTATTCAAAAAATTTGAAAGTTTTTTTTTTTAAACAAAAAATATCAAAACACTTCCATTACTTTACTACGGTAATTTTTTTATAATTATGTATTTCTAATAGTTTGTAGTTGATATATGTAGGTTTTTATATTTTTATAAGGGTTAAATAAATAGTAAACAAACAAAAAAATAAGGTTTGTCTACCTTGTTATTTTTCGTTTGGGAATTTTTAGTATGCAAAGTGAGATTTTGGATTTTTCTTAAAACTCAAAAAATAATAACTCAAAAACTATGATACTTTGGACAACGGTATATTTAGTTTAAAATATTTCCAATAATATGCTCTATAACCTTTTTAAGGCTTGTCTTAGACCTTTGGACCATTTTGTATAACAGATGTTGTTGTTATTGTATCAGAAATAATTTTTCTTTAAATGACTTTACATGAATTGCATGCTTAAGATTTATTTTCATTTATATAACACGAAAATATTTGATTCATTATTTCACGCATTTTTCACACCGCCAAGATCACGCAAACTTTCACTCAAAAAAAAGCTTCGAATCGCGAACGAATGAACTCCCGATTCATCAATTTAATAAATTTACTGAACCGAAGACGAAAAGAATATATACAACGAGCCTGAAAACGCCGAAAAAAAATAAAAAAAACAAGATACTTCCGAAGAATATAAATAACTCGAGAGCAAAAGATCATTTTTCAACGGCGGTAATGTGCGGGCCGGGTGTGTATGTGTGTTTACATAACTCGACTCTTACCGTAAGTGTTTCGCCACTATATTGTCACATGCGGTTAAGTATTAAAGTGAAATATATGGCCGAGAACGGAAACTCGCCGAACAAAGTGGTGTGATAAAGAAGTATGGCTTTTCGCGAAAGACGAACGAGACTTTTAATGTTCGCCGCGACCGAATAAACTGCCTCGGCACAATAACCACTTGCCGGGAAATTTTCTATGGATCATATTTTATCTTTGGTGGTATCGTAGGTGTCGGCGTTGCGAATAATGGTGATTCGTTGTTGAGTAATGGGGTCGACGTTGTCGGGCTAAATCGTGCTTTGTAAAGATTGAGTGTTTGATTGTTTTGTCGGGTGTTAAAAGTGCCATACTTTCATAAAAGTGTATGTTTCTTTGTATATTTTGTATAGTTACCTGTCGGGTGTCGTGATGGTGATGTTCGGTTTGGGATACATTCCATCTGCCCTGCACATCACTTTCACGGAGTCTTCCTTTTGCTTGTCTTGAACCAGCACGAAGTTTGTTTCGGGAACTGAAACAATAAACGAAAGAAAGTTTATCGAACTGAAAAGAGCCGATGAAAACTCGCCGACGACAAGTTCGTTATTACTTCGGGCCGAGCGTTGACATTTCGCAGCACGAAAATCAAATTAATTACGTTTCGTTCACTGGAGAAAAACGTTTATTTTTCGCTCAATTTTATTTTTGTTACGCCTCACAGATCGAGAAAATAAAGACGTCTCTCACAAAAACTAAATAATAGCGTTTACTGTTACACGAAACACCCTCAAGTATTATTCGCAATTGCGTGAGATAAGTGATCCTTTTGATATTCGATCTAAGTGTTTGCGATGTTTGGAATTTTTCAAGTGTCCTACACAGAAATAACATATCAATTTATCAGAAAATCGAACCGTATACACACACTCAACGATCATTTAATTTTGACAATTCCGAACCACCCATCAGATAAGGACAATAATTCAAAACTACCCAAGGATTACCCATAAAATTCCTGTGCAATTATATGCGACCCATCCTAATCCCGGGATTAGGGATAGTTTCGCGTATGATTGACGCATTTGACAGTTCGTGCGAATCCCACTCGCATAATTCGCCGTTTCGTTAATGCACGGGTGTGTCATTGCGGGCGACATAATAAGCCGTACCCGGATTATTATAGTGGTGCTACACTAATAATTCTAATGCAAGTCGTATTTCGACGCTAATCTTCGCGCTGCGGTCGAAAATGCGGGGTTTTTATATGTGCCCTTTAGCAAAGAGGGCTTGAGAGTGTCATAAAATAATCACGGATTCGGATGAGGGGTTGAGCTCTAATGGCTTAGATTTTAAAATCATTTGAGTGCTTTTAAGGATTTTTAATATTTAATCATGTTTGGAATAAATAAATATTATAATACGTACCGAAAACAGTCATGTGCTTCGTCCTTTTATCTTCTGCCATGAACGTGGATACAACGCAAGTGTATTCCCCAGACAATTCAGTACCAGGTTTCACTATACGCAAAGCCCTATGCGCTTTATAAATATCGTCCGACACCTTATAACTCAAATCCAACTTTCCCTTCAATATACCCAACTCTTGAGGCTTCTTTGTGGGGATCCATTGGTACACAGGCTGCGTCTTGTTCTTGAAAAACCATTTAACCACCAATCCAGCAGTGTCTTCGGCGTCATATTCGCAGTCGAGAATCACCGCTTCTTGTCCATCCAGCTGAATTATCTCTGGCACTTTCAGATCGACAATGCGCACGGAAATAACACCTGAAACGAAAAAGCAAACATTTGATACGGTTCTGTATTGTTTCTGTAGGATTTTTTGAGATCGAGCTGTTCCGGGATGTGTTGTGGCGTGTGAGCGACACGCTCGCGTAATTGAGTTACGAGTCGGGTTTTGGAACACGTAATTTAGATTTATGGTCCCTATCGGAATTTATTGCGCCTTATTTTATTTCGGCGCATATGTGCGCGTTGTGTGTATGCTCTTTGGGGAGGTTAATAAACGAGAGTTTAGTGAAATAAATTTTCTTATTTCGGCCCCCACGAGCGTGTCGCATCGCTTATATTAAAATCGATGTCTCTTGTTTATGGGAGGCTCGTGCAATATTGAATTTCGCACGAATAAATATTTTATGTATTGAAAAAAATAAACGTTTTAACACATTCTTAAAATTTGAGTGTTGAATAAATATTTGTAATTCACTTCAAATACATATAAAATTCACCCCGAAGAAATATATCACACTTGAACAAAACAAAGTAATGAGAACATCAACACCAAAGTACAAAAAGTTGAACGGTAGTTAGTAATAGTATTGCTACAGGACCCCCTGTCGACTATGGACCTACCCTCACGACTTCTGAAGGCACATTTGACCCTAAAAACCCATAATGCACGCAACGATCGTTCACGTGTACCATAGAAACCACCCAAGAGGTAACCAAGCCAGATATTTATGTTAGCCTCCGCTTATTTTTCCTTTCGCCCTTTTTCCACCCCCGCTTTTAGCGGGCAGATAAATTTTCGAGACGTAACAAATATAACAGTAAAAAAAAACCGTTATCCTCCTTTATATTAAGAGAGTCGAATGAATTTATTATACGCGGCGCACGTAAACCTAACATTTTATGCTTCATCGAATTCGACCGCCGTAAATACGGGAATAGGATCCAGGTCCAAAGCCGGATCCTGAAAAAGGATCGAATAAAAGAAAGGTACTGTGCGAATTAACGATCATCATTGTAGGAAATTTCATTAAAATTGCACACTTCATTAGGCATCCGTTTTGAATTGACGAATCTCGCATACTTCTGCGGTACAAAAGAATGTTTGAATATTGCGAAAAAATGGGCACTAATGAATTTTTTGATGGAGGGATATTTTTTTTTAAAAGCTCATTTAAATATTTTTTCTTTGGGAAAAGTAGAAAAAAGCGTTTAATGAGTTTGTGTAAACTGAGATACTGAAATAGATATGCAGATGCCTTTATAAAGGTATCGATTTCAAATCCCGCCTTTGTAAGCTGTTGCCTTACAGAGAAGTCAATTGTTTCTAGCATTCGGATTGTAATAGCTGTTGTTGTGTTAATTGATGAAAAGTTTATTAGTTTCGACAGTAACTGCGGCTATAATTACGTTAAAACTTAGTTTCAAGAGGTCGACAGAACGCAGGAACAGTTTAATTATTAACACGCAGAACTGTTTGCTCTCGGGACAGTGTTGTGGCTTTTAGCACAATGTGCAATTGTCTTATGGTAAAAATAGAATCTATTTATATTCAATTCAAGAGGTAAATCAATGAGATTCAACCGAAGTAACGGCAACGTTAGGTAATTATAGAAATACTTGAATCAATAAACATCACCTGTATATAGGTATATTGAAAGTATGCAAACAGAAATTCAAGTGAAGCAAGATATAATTTATTGAATCAAATATTAAACGTAAAAAGTATAGTTATTTCTAGCACCACACGCAAATTTCATTACTAATTAATATTAAACATGCACTTTTCGAATGAAATTTATGATTGATATTCATTTACTTTCAAATCAAAATTTAGAAAGTCAAAAAATATAACAAACGGCTCATTATTCTTTATTGTGGTGACAAATTGCTTGTTGATAAATTTATTTTTAACAGCATGATGAATTTTTTTATAAAGTTTCGTTCTTATTTTGCAGATATTAAATTTTAATATCAAAAATTATATGAGAAACTTAGACGGTAAGCGACAAGTATTCAGTAGATGGATACATGTACTGTTTATCCGAGATAATTTTTAATATTCATACTCTTTCAAAGTATGAAAATATCTTCCTCGTTACGTAAGGAAAATGTCTAATATTTTTTTCATGGAATTCAAAAGCACTTCAATCATAAAAAAAACATCATATTAATTACATATGATAACAACAAATAATTTAAGGCTTAAAATTTTTAAAAACCTTCATTATTTTTAACAAAATCGAGACCTCGGTCAACGAAATCGAGCAACCCGCATACAAGCTTTTTACACGGTCTAGTTGTTCGAGCGATTAATGTCGGGCCGTTTCGCCCGGAAAAACTGGCGGAAAATGGGAACGCTTCGCGTGAAAAACTATAAAAGACGATGCGCGCCGTTCATAAATATTAAATCCGGCACAATCCGTTACACGCCCCCGCAATCAAACGAAAAATACACACGTGCATACTGACGTAGTCACGGCATATGTACTGAGCGCGATAAATATTTCATGCGAGCGAAAATCGTGTGTGCAATGTGTAGAAAGTGCTACGAAGTCGGACGCTGAATGATAAAATGGGAGATGGATTATGGATTGAGTTTTTTGTGACGGTTCGGGAGTCAATAAAATTGATGTATGTTATGCGTTTTGTGTATTGATTATTATCATTTTTTTTAATCCATTGAGAAAACGATATGTTTTTTAACTCTTCTCTTTTGCTGGAAATTATTTATTTCAATTTGATTAGCCCTGATGTGGATTTGTTATTAAATATATAGAATTAATTAATTATTTAATGTTTTGTTACGATATCAAATTGACGTACGTTAGTTGATTTCGTTTTATTTCATTATATTTTATTAGCGATATATTGTGTTTTTTTTTCTTTTAACCACCATGGAGATGTAGAGTGACCTGTTAGGCTATGGTGGTATATTTTTACTAATATAATTATGTATTTTTATGGGTAATTAAATAAATAAATAAATATAATTAATTGAAGTTGAAAAAGTTCATGTGTCATTTTAATTCTATAATAAGACTCGTGTGTCAATAGTTCGTGTGTTCGTGTGTCAATAAGTTCATGTGTCATTTTAATTCAATAATAAGACTCGTTTTCTCGTTAAAGAAAAATAATGATTTAATCGTTTATATATAACATAATAGTCATCATTAAATGCATATAGGACATCGTTTTTTCGATAACATCGGATTTTTAAAATTTCAGTAACAAAATAAAAATAATTCTTGAAAACATTTTTAGAAGAGTCGTCCATTTCTACCATTCAAATATTGACCACACTCAATATTATATGAGCCGTTGAAAGTGACGTATTTCTACTTATCAATTATTTACTGTATAAATATTTTGAACTCTTAAATTTACTATGTATTTTAATACAATATACTATTTTCCATTGTAAAATTATTAGAATATATTCAAATCCCTTCAAAAATCATCAAATACACTAAAAAATTCATCACATAACACACGAACACACTAATTCATTGTAGCGTAGTGATTTTCGATGTTTCACCGACTAAAACATCGAATAGCCAGAATAAAACATGAACCTACCAAAAACCGACAAAACTCCTCTTCATAATCTACAACTATCGATTTTACCCGCATTCCAACCGTCAATTATTAAAAGGCCATCCGCGTAAACGTCAACACACCCCCATTGTGCCGAAATCGATACACACAACACCGACCGACAAAACGCCGGTAAATTGCGGTCACTATTAAGAGCTGGGCTGAAAGACGCGTCTGAAAACCTGAAAACGTATAGGGAGAAGGAGGTACGAGAGCGGTCAGTGATATAACGTCTGGCAAAACGGAGAGAACAATAATAAATGTTCTCCGGAA
This sequence comes from Hydropsyche tenuis, assembly GCA_009617725.1. NCBI lineage: Eukaryota > Metazoa > Arthropoda > Insecta > Trichoptera > Hydropsychidae > Hydropsyche > Hydropsyche tenuis. The sequence continues at coordinate 86,440 of VTON01000143.1, read as the reverse complement.
GGACGGGCTCTCGAGAGTACGCCGGGTTTGCCGCTTCGATAAACTCCGTATAAATTGGATTAGAAAAATTTCTGATTACGGAGAACCGCAGGGATGGGGAAAGGGACCCTGGCACTTCAGGGATCGTATTTATTGGTCCTGAGTGACGGCGTAGGAGTGATGGGGACTCGAGAAGTGTGCGGCCAAGTAAAAGTCGGATGATTTGTATTGATTTTTTTTGTTGAGTAAAATTGGAAGTTTTTATATATTATATTTTTTGATTTGATGTGAAAAGTTTTGGGAATTTTTTATAATATAATGCAAAATCAGATTATGATAAAATATAATTTTTTTATATTGAATGAAAATTTTGTATGAGAAATTAATAATATTCCTAAATTCAAAAAAATGTGTCAAATAAATTCTTAATAATTTATATATTTATATAAAAAAAATATAATGATAGTATAAAAAATAATTATCTGATTGTACTGTATCAAAAATGACAATTTCGTTGTGTGAACTATGATTTATTACCAAAGATCTCACTTGATAATTTCTGTTGTTGCGTGTATGCGGAACGACACAGAAACTAAAAATAAAGGGTCAAATTGAATATTATGCGTTGTATAATATTTTCTCGTGATAATAAAGCGTAATTAATTAATTGCTTAATTTTTTTCCGACGAAATACTTTTGTGTTTGAAATTCTTTCTGTAGTTGCAGACATTCTTTTCAGAAAGTAAAGCGGCTATTAATTTACGAAAGTCGACAACGTAAACAATTCACTTAAACCCGAGCGCGAAAAATATTGCACTTTTTAAATTTTCTTTCCAGAAAATCCGCTCAAACGTTTAATTTAACTAATATATATTTCAAAAAGCAATAGTTCCAAAAACACAAAATTTATATCTTCATCAAACGACTTTTAATATCGCTCGAATCGATCTTCGACCGCGGAAAAATGAAACACTTCAAAAAGCGATAAATATAAATTAAACGGCGAACTTCCCGCTTTGAGAACCGGCTCTTTTTATTTCCCCCCGACACGGCCAAAACGCCAAAAAAAAAGAAAACATATTAAAAAACCTCCGAAAAGCAACCACCGTCGGAAAAACGAAGAAAACCGTGTAGATAAACGGAGCTTTCGTGGCCGAGTCCATCCGTTATGCATCGATCGCCGCCCGAACTGAAGGCAATAAATAACGACAAATATAGCCGAGATAAGGTCTCGCATTGTTTTTGGATCCGAGCCACCCAAAATAGAAAAGTTGGAAGCGCCTCTTTTTCAAGGGTGTTCGCAAAATGAAAAATTCGAGAGCTTCGACCAGCGTATATTGTGTGTACGGCTGAAAGCTTCGCTCGAATGAACCGTGCTGTGGTCTATTGCCGTTTATGAAATTCCCATTATTATACGTGCGATTCTAAAATTGTGGTTTTATAGTTTGAATTATATTTTATTACTAAAATTATCAGCCTGAATAATATAAATTGCACGGTAATGCTTTTCCGATATGTAGGTGTCCCAAAATTCACGCAAGATGTAATTTTGATAGAAAACACAGATTTTTAATTAAAAATTGTAATTTTTTTATTGATTCATACAGTATACAGTATAAGGTTATGTGTGAAATAGCATATTGGGTAAATGACTTTACTGGCATATACGCATTTTTTTGTTGAAATTTTCCATTAATTTTTTCCAAACATGTTGCTGAATTTTGTTGATATAGTTCTAAATTTCCTCCTTCAAGGTGTGGGTGATCATGGACTTGTTGGCATAAACCTTAAACTTCAAAAACCACCAGGCGTTAAATCGCATGATCCGGCCAATTCTAATCACCAAAACGGGAAATTACACGACTAGGAAATGAATCATGCAATGATTGAATTGCTTCTTAGGGAGTTTATTTTCTTTTCTTTATGGAGTTTCTTAAATTTTTTTAGGGAGTTTTTGAAGTCTAAGGTTTATGCCAACAAGTTCACGACCCCCCACACCTTGAATGAGGAAATTGAGCGCTATATCAATGAAATTCAGCTACATTTACGCGAGAAAGTTGTGGAAAATTTCAACGAAAAAATGCGTATATGCCAGTAAAGCCATTTACCTGATATTCTTTTCCACACCTAACGCTATACTGTATACTATGTGAATCAATAAAAAAATTACAATTTTTAATTAAAAATCTATGTTTTCTATCAAAATTACTTCTGTCGTCTATTTCGAGACACCTATATAATAAGCTCGTAATAAATAAAATATCTTTTAATGAGCCTGAATACTAAAAATCTTTATTTTCAAATCAATAGTACGTATATCTACTAAAAGTCTATTCCATTTGTCAATTAACTTTTTGAAATAATTGCTTTCAATTACATTAAGCGATTCGCCTTATATAACGTCGATTTATCAACACGTTTTACAAAGAAAAACAACGTATTTATTACCCAAAGAGTTTCACATACTCGAAAATGAAAAGGTGTCTCTGATGTATGGGCGGATATCAAAAACAGGATCGTTCCATTCTTTCGATGAAAATTTTCGCAAATGAAAAAAATACATTGCAGTGCTCGGGTGATGTACGACGCGATTTCGCAAAAGACAATACATATTACGACGGGTTGCGCTTCGGATGCTTTTATTATTGCGACTGTGTGAAATTTTCCTCCTTTTTCACTTTGAACGAAGTAAATATACGCTTTTATTATGATTGAATGCATATAGCAAGGCGTCGGAGCACTGTGTAGACTGTCTTTTAGAACTGCGCGGTTTTTACGCTTCGACAAAGTGCCGCCATAAATATTTTTGATAGTTTCAAACTTTATATCGGAAGCATAAATTAGTGAGGATTCGGCGGGAGAGTTTGCGCAAAATAATTTAATTACAGAGCTTAAATTAATTAGTTTGCAGCAGAGAGCTTTCTATTTGTGTTCGGAAAAATGATTAATCTCGAATCATAATATGCGATGTTGATATCGTCGGACATATTTGTTGGAAAATGTATATTTCTCATGAATAATAAAATATGCCGTGTGAACCCTTTTATTCTTTGACTAATATTTGAGCCGCTATATTACGGCGAAGTTAAAACGTTGTTGTAAAAGAGAAAACTGTACAAAAACTGCGGTCCGCTTCGATGCTTAATTTCATGGAAACTCCGTGCGAAATTTGCATTTTAATACGAAAATTACTTCATCTGTTGTTGTGGAATTGATAATCCCCGGTAAAGAGCTTTTCATAAAAATTAAGTCGACTCGAGCTTTTATTTTCATTCTATATTTCCCCCTTTTTTATTTATTTAATTTTTTTCATATTTTCGTTTTATTTTCCAGCGGAAAGACTCCAAAATGAGGCCGGCCCGCGGTTCGAGTCCTAATGTTTATTCATGGAAACATGTGAAAAACGCGAAACAAAAGTGCGCGAGACTAAATCATTTCGCTATTATATATATAATGCGAGCCGGACAAAGGCCCGGAAAAACGCCTGGAATAGGTGACTCCAGGTCACGAAAAATCCCAAACGCCCATTCAACAATTACCAAACGAAAGCAAAACAATGGTTAGTTCATATATTTTAAAAGCTCGGGTCGCACCAACATATCTCGCCCGAGCTTAAAAAAGTTCCCAGTTTGCGTTCCCCTTTCTAGCAAAATAATTAATTTATTAGCGTCTTGTGTATATGCGCTTAACGATTGTTTATTAACCTTCGAAATCCTTTAAGAACGCCCGTTTGAATTATGATATTATTTTTTTAATTAATATAATATTTCATCGTTAAATTTCAATTAAGTAACAACGTTGAATAGTTAAGTTTATTATTTAATAAACATGCAAAATATTATTATAGAAAACTCAATAGATATAGAAAATTTTTATGAAAGATTTTACAAGAACTGAAAATCTACACCACACAAACCGATTCAATAACAAAATCGTCACGTACACCGAACAAAGACATTTCCAATTATAATAAACACACAAGATAATACCAATATACAACCATCGTCGAGTACATAACCGTCGCAAAAGTGCACAATCGAAGCGGCGACAAAATTGAAACTAGCGTACCCGCCCGGTCCCGGAACACTTTTATATATATTTTTATATTGAAAAATTGGAATATAAATTTTTATGCAGTGAAGATATCTGTCGTAACGGTCGAGTGGAGCGTAATCGAAGTTCGTTCCGGATCCAGGCTTTCAGGGGGTGTTTAAGACTCGAACGATCGCACAAATCCGCACCGACTGCACACTATCAACCGGCGGTCGAAATATCCTTATTCCCGTCATAAAGTTGCGCCGTATTCGCGAAATATATTTATTGCTTTCGATTCGACCGAATGCCGATGATCCTCAAACCGCCCGGATATAATACAATAATCTCTGGAGGGATCTGGGACGCTCGTGTGCTTGGTTTGCGTTTCCCAGTCGTACGTTTTTGCGAGGGTCCGATGTCAGCTGTAAAACGGCATTAGTGGGATAATGGCCGGAATACCGGGAGATCTATCAGAAATTTCGTCGAAATCTGTAATCGGTATTACATGTATGCAGTGCGCTTTTCTACGTGCGGAAACGGCATTCTGTTCGTTGGGATGGGTCAGTGTTCGGAGTTTGTTGGAAGTTCGGCGAGTTTGCAGCTGCCACGTTCCACAGTCTTCGTATAGAGAGACGTGTAATTTGTACAGAACTATGGCTGCGTCCTTACAAATGGAACTTTTTATAAACATCCGTACGGAACGTCCGCTGAAACTTTGCCGAACGTTTATTTTCGCTAGGTGAGTGCTTCGACTGATGAACTGGACTCGTCAGTGAAACATTACGAATATAAAAATTAAATTCTAATATCGTTTTCGATTTAGTACATAATATATTTCGAGCACATTTGAGAAGCGGCAGTCGTGCCTTTTGTGTGTTGCAGTATTCCGGGTAGGATCGCGTGTGCGGTTTTCCCACTCTGCCGCAAAACGAATGCTTATTTTTACAATTTTATGTGGCCCCTTTCCCTAAGGGGAGTTGGGGAGAAGCACAGGGCCAGCTTCGAATTTATTGGGAGCCCCTGTGCCCGTCTTCTCACAAAACTATCCGTACGTGCGAGAACTGATAACGGTCCAGACGCGAGCAGACGTTTCATAAGAAAATATGAGCCAGAAATTGAATTGTCCGCAACGATATATTTATTATAAATACTGACAAAAACCGCACCATTCTAGAAAATAAATACATGTTTATCAAAAGGAATTCATATCGAAAATATTTTAGTAAACTCTCATATTAGAAATTTGTAGCGAAACCGATTCACTATGAAATTTGCTCGCATCGTCGCCAACAATGAACCGCTATACGACTATATAATATTTCCCATATGTATATTTAATACAGACATGCAAGTTGCACGCATGTGCATACGACCGTGCAATACCAAACAATGCAAAGTGAATATGAACAATGCTCTAAATTTGCTGAAAGCTGAAACGCACAACCTGAACTATGGCGACAAGTATTGCGAGCGACGCGCAATACTGCTCGCCGTTTTAACACCGCCGAATTTACAATAACTCGAGGAATTGCATCTGACGTCACTGAAAATAGTTTTCGTTGGAGTTTAAGTTGCTTTTGGGCTGCGATTGTGTTTTGTGTTCGGGGAAATTCTTCGAATTTCACAACTCGTTGATTAAAACAATGTGCAAACTGTATGAAGTACGTAAGAAAATAATTTTCATAATTGAATAATTTTTAGAATATAATGTATGTATATTTTTAAATGTATTATAATATCAAATATAAATTGATAAATATGGTACGATAAAAAATGTAAATGAACTTAAACATTTGTTTGAAATAAGCCGAGAAAATCTTCGAACCAAAACAGAGTCATTCAAACGGCAGTAAGGAGATAATGCCGCACCTGGACGTTTAAAAATCGTTGATTTTCTGCTGAAAACTCGGCCACATCCTGTTGGTTGGCGAAGCGAGTACCTCTAATCTAGCCTCGGTTAATTGCCCAGTTTCCAGGATAATTATCGCCGACGAAGCCCGCTGTAATTTGGCACCTGATGTATGCAAATGACCCCAGCCCTGCAAATCGTCCTTTCCCTCCCCACAACTACGCCCACCAGGATTCCGCACCGTTCGCCGTTGGCTACCTGTTGTCAGTAGTTACTATGCTTCAACCGAGTTGAATCTTGATAGTCGATTGTGCTAAGTCTATTTCAGGCCCAATTCTGGTTTCCAATAAATTTTCAAAGAACACTAGCATCACCACGCAAAAGTACTCCGTTGTAGATTCGCCGCAACTGTGCCGTCTACACGATATTGGTTATATGTAATATCTCCACCAACACCTGGTGGACACCTGCGTTACCCTTATCCTTATAGTTTCAATCCCCCAGTCTCGCAGCGAAGTCCATAAATTCCAGAGCGCGTCGCATTACCGATTTATGAGGTCGTTCGCCTTACCAACAACGTCTTGCGATCTTCGATGAACGATAGTGCTAGCGTGCTACACTTGAAAATATTTGCTGTGTGCTTCTGACAAAAGAAATATCATTCGGTGGATGTGTGCTCGTCGAATTTCCTGCGGGACGATCGACTGTAATCTCTCACGCGAACGTTTAGAACTAACCACGAAACGAGAACGCGGGTCAGTCGGAAAACACGAAGATTCATTGAATATTGCAATTTTATTTATTTTAAATAAATATTTATAATACGTATTTTCGTTTAATTTTTAATAAAAAAATATTATTGATTTTAAAATAAGAAAAATGTTCGATCAAAATAATTATCTCTTTAAAAATCAATCTTCAGTAAAGTAATCACCGAAAATTATATGTATTTTAATTTATTATAATTTTTAACGAATATTCAAATAAAAATAGATACTTTGAACTTTCAAAATCACCCTCGAATAAAAATGTAGTATACCTATTACGTCGCTCAAATCGACTTTTGTCATCGACCATATATTCATCCCCAGCCGCACACATACAACAAACATACCTCATATTCGGTCCGCGAGAATGCCTCGGGAAAAACGACTTTTGTCAGACGACATCCAGCGTTCGCGTCTATATTGCATTATATACCTTTAGGACTTTCAGAAAGTTTCAGGCCCTAATATACGAGGGCCAGGGGCGGTCCCGATCCCGCGGGACTCTTTGCGCGACTCTTTGAAAACCAATCCAAAGTAAATAAGTTTCGGCGCTGGACCGCATATCGATCATTTCTTGACAACCAATGTTGGTATGGGAAACGACGAACGACAGCTAATACCACCGAGTCATAAATATATCGCGGGGGCCGCACCAAAATCAATAACTTTCATAAAATGGGATTTTTTTTTCGATTTGGACCCTCCGGTCGGCGAGGCTAAAAGAGTTGACGTTCACTCTCTTGCGATTTTTATTCGAATTTTATTATATGGAGGGAGTCGTAGTTTGTGGTGCAAGGGTATTGCGGCTTTTTCGTCATAGTATTTTTTTTTATTTTTGGATTTATTGGAATGTGAATTTTCTAGAAATTATTGGAAATTGATACGAGAACGATGAATGGGCGCTTTCGAAAGTGATTGATGAGTGCTTCATATGAGTGTCACACCAGCTTGAAATATTATAATTAAAATATTGCAAAAAGGAAAATATTCCGTTTAATAAATAGAGTTACAAGATGAAACATTAATTATGATCGTAATAAATCAAAAGGGTTCAATAAATTTCAAAGATTAATTACCCAATCAGGCCAGTGCTTTTCAAACTAGTGGAGCTTTTGCAAAAGATGAAGCGAAATATGTTATAAATTTTAATTAAATATTAAATTATTATCAATTCATGATCCTCTTTTTACACGGTTTTTTTTACATGGTTCCGAAATAACACGGTTCAAGGAAGATGAACCGATAATTTTTTTACACGGATTTTTCACTTTAACACGGTATAAAAATGATAAAAAAATGTTTTATTATGCCACAATGGTAAGATTCGGTGCAGGCCAGTATACTGATATAATTATATATATATATATATAATTATAGTTATTAAATAAAAATTTTCGATGTTTTTTGACGATTTTACATGGCGAAAATTTTTCACATTACACATTTTTTAAAAAGTAAATTTAGATAGACGTCCTATCCAAATATAGTGATCGAACCTATCTCCAATTTTTGTATGGTCACCAAACATTTTTTTATTTATACGGTAGTCTCTGGAATATATCCTCCGTGTAAAAAGAGGATTGGCTGTATATATTTTTTATTTTGGCAAATTGTGAATCAAAAAATTTATTTTATCAATATTAAAGCTTTCAAAAAAAAAAAATTCATGCACAAAAACTTTCGATCACCCAAAACCCATTCAAGGCCGACTTTTTCCAAAAAAAAAAAAAAAAACATCACCCGTCCACTCGATAGATCAATTACGAAATCACCGACACGCATCGAATATACATGCGAGCATGTGTTCCCATAAATGTGCAGATAAATCGCACGCGGAAAAGCCTCGCAAAGGCTCTCGTACGTAGGAGTCGCTCCGCTGCGCCTCATACAATATTAATCCCGATACGTGCGAGCCCGATGGTCGTTTTCATAAATACGGGATCGTCGCACACTCGCTGAATCCCGGATTGCACAAAAATAAAAGGGAATTTACGAGCGAACGCCTGCCGCATCGTATACTCGGTGTTCTTCGGGTGTTGGGGATGTTGGGTGCGCGCTGAGCTTTCGCGAAAAATTGCCAATTGGAGGTTTCGTTTTTGTGCTAAAAATGTCTGTTGAGTGTATGTTTTTCGATTAAAGGTTTTAATTGATCAAATTTTTTAAGTTTAAAATTTTGAGTCATAATCGAGAGCTTTTGATGGCTAAAAGATATAAATAACTCATTGTGTGAGGACGATTTTAGGTATCCCTCGATTTACGCGGTACTTGGTTTATGTGATTTCACTTTGACGCGGTCAAGAAAATAATATTTTTTTTAATAATTAATTAATTAATTATAATATTGCATAATTATATCTATGTATTTAATTGAATAAAAATTGTTTAGTAAGATAAAAATAACGGTTAGGCACAAGTTGGTATCAATGACCGTTTATCCTCCTTCTCCCGTTTCCTCTTTTCAAGCAGCGCACCTAGCTAATTAGTCTGAGGTTTGTTTTTTTCGTATGAGCGTATCCCAATACTTTCCCGCGTGATTTTTTATATAAAAGTGGTAAAAATACTTACATGTTATTTTTTTTTTTTTTCATTTGTAGTATATTTTCACTAATATACCTACTAACACATATTTTTAATACAGCCTTACAATGTCAAATGAAGTTACAAAGCTGCCGGTTTCGAGAAAAGTTATATTATTACAAACAAAGATCGAAATTTTGGATCGCTTACAAAAAGGAGAAAAATGGATGACTTCAACAATTTTTACGAAATGGTTTTATAATTGTTTCGTACCGGAAGCAGAAAAGTATACAAACGATAAAAAAATTATTAGACTTTTTTACGCGATTTCCTGAACCAATCATCCCATTTTGTATAGACTTCATGCCTCAATTTACATGTTTTTTTTTCGCCCTGGAACCTATCTCATATTTTTATATGAATACATACTTTTTTTGCGCGATTTCATTTTACACGGGTTTTCGCGGAACGTATCTACCGCTTAAATCGGAGGATACCAGTACTTGCGTTTTTTTGATATCACAAAGTCACAAAAATAAAAATATTTTTCTTTAATACATCCATTTAAATATAATACATATAATAAATATTTTTAATTTTTAATTGAATATATATACGGAAGGTTTTCCGAATGGAGCGAGCCTAAAACAAAGATCACTTTCGCGCGGATCGGTAAGGTTTTCCCCGCCTATCTCAATTGAAACGAAGCGGAATCTTATTGAATCAATTCGAAAACCTACTATATAATATAAAGGCTACATCAAACGCAAAAATCGTCGTTCGTTTTTCGAAACGTTTTGCGAAAACATCAAAGGCACGATTGCTCCGGATTATCCGCGAAACCCGATTACGGCGAGCGGGCGCGTCATAACGCGATCTCTCGCGGCCGTAATTAAATTCGAACGAGGACATAGAGAAAAGAGGATATATTTTATACTGCGAGGGTATATATTTTCCTATAGGAGCCCCCCGAATCAAATTACAATCGTAATTGTGAAGACAAATTTAAGGAGAGCGCCCGGGGCTGCCGAGGATGATATGAAAAAGTCTCCCGGTCGCTTATCGTCGCGTTCGCCAATAAATCCCGGACAAATGCGAATTTTCATCGGATAAGAACCTAATCCTAAACCAAAGGGATTTTAGCGTTTTCATTACAAGGTAAATGATGTCGCTGGGTTTCGTTGACGCCTACGATCCTGGTGAATAAAACCCATTAGGGCTTTTCCATTTTTTCCCCGGCCGTTTTTTCTCTCGGTTCGATTCGTCCTAATTTCATCGCTTATTTTATTCGATAACAAGAGTAGATTTCTCTTTATTCAGACGGGGACAAAAAAGTTTTCGAAGCCTTTGCAATATCTGAGGCGCAATTTTATTGACCGCAAAATCTTTTGAAAGTTTCTTCACTGCTTGCCTTTGTTGGCGTGGTGCACTTTTCGATCTTCATTTACTCTCAAAGCGAGGAAAATTTTGCAGCCTCTATTCATTTGTAATGAATACGTATAATGAAACTGGCGAATAATGAAAGTCAAATGTCTCAAACTTTGAAATTAAAAAAAAACAATTCCAGTAAAATTCTATACATTTTCTATGAAACACTCCAAATACAATAGAGAATTCCATCAAAAGTTTCCACTTAGAAGTATAATACAACTTCAAAAACTAACTCGTTTCACTTTTGCGTTTATATAAGTCCAATACGTAAAAAACGTACAATCCTCGACCCCTCTGACGTCGAACCTCAACTAATCTATTCAATTAACGCGGCCATCATTCACGGCGACCTCAACGCGTGTGTGACGAAGATAACACAGAAAACCCACCAACTGGATGCACTGTCCAACCGAGATGATCCCCAAGCGCAACATTTGTCCCGCTCCGATGATCGCCATCATCAATCACCATTTTCGCACCCCGCACAAAGCGAACCGCCGATCCGGGGCTTTATCTCTATTTATCGCCTTCGAGGACACGGGTGTGTCCGCTCAACCCCACGTGTGTGTGTGTGCAATATATAAAATAATAATTCAAGGGGTTTCGATCGCAATTCTCCGGTGATTTTTCCGCGTCGTCTTTGCGCGATGACCGAGTGAGAAATCGACGGCGATATAAACTGTTGAGTTCGGAATGTGCCATTACCGCCGATCAGGCGATATATCAGAGTGGTAATTTCGATGTTTCGAATGTGCGATGTTTTATTACGAAAGTATAAAATAAGTAGTGTGTTATTTGTATTGTAAAAAACGTATCGAGTGTTATTTTATACGGATTTTATCTTAGGAAATGTCTAGAAAGAACTGTATTTCATCCCTTAATTGTTCACAGCCAGTTTCATTATATTTATCGCGCTCTTTCAACACGTCCACCCAGCACATTGTTCCAGATCGTTATTTCAGACACTTACGAAATCGCAGTTCCCTGCGACGTCTCGTTAAATCTCAGTTTTTCGCGCGACAGTGCCGTAAGTCTGAAGTTGTCTGAAGTGTCTGGACTCGATAGTCCTCCTAGATTTCTACAATTGCACATATGAGGGATATAAGATCACAATTTGTTATTTTCAGTAACGAAAAAAAAACCAAAATCTATTTTTATTTATTTTATTAAGTTAAATTAGCTGAAAGAATTCGTTTGAAGACTTTTCATTTAAAGAAAAAGTAAATTTAAAAAAATATAACATATATATTGAGTCATGAAGCAGACCTATTTATTTGACTTATAACCGAAAGTTATGGTATGATATAAAATAAAAAAAGATGTTTTCTTCTTACATAATACAATTTTTTTTAATTTGAATTTCATATGCTAAGATACTATAATACGAAGTATAATATATGACTTGATTTTAAAAATAAATAATAAGTTTTCCCTTTACCTTCAAAATTTTATCACTGATAATGAAAAGGGTACCGTATATAGTATCTATTTGAAAATTTTCTCAACCGAATATTTCACAAACATCTATCCATCACACAAAATCGACCGAGCAAAAACCCAACTTTAATTAACACCAAAACACCCCCCCGTCCCTCACTTTGGACGTCGCACTTCACAATTTAACCGGCCGAATATTGCGCCTTTCGGTCCGACACACCTCACACACAGCCCCATAGACGCCCGCCATATAATTTCGCATCGTAAACGCCAAGAGAGTCGCCATGAGCTCCGCGAGGTAACCTGGCCGTATCGCTAATTAAACTGACGTAAGCTCCTCGAACGACCGGGTTAATTAAAAGCTCCCGCCGCGGGAATTTATTTACGAAGACAAAACTGTTTTAATAATCCGACGTCGCAGCTTTAAATATATTAAAGCTTAGGCGAGGACGACGCCTTGCGGTGTCTCCTCGACGCTAATATATTCGAACGAGTCCTGTCGCTGGGCAAGATGCGGTTAGTATGAAAAATAGGCGAGAATCGATTATGTTTCTACGGAAAAACTATTACAGAGTTTTCAATGTGTTGAACTCGATTGTGGTTCGTCGAGGAAAAATATTCAGTCGAAAGAAAATATTGGAAATCTAGGTCATTTTAAACGCTGTTGTTGAATCACTTTAATATAAAAATATAAATAAATAAATATATGTTATACGTATATACTATGTTTATTTAAATCAAAATTTTTTTTCAAAAATCGACTCTACTATCGAAAACCATTAACCGATACAATATTTGAGAGCAAAAAGTTATTAACGATACAATCTCTACATGACCCAAATGAATAAACAACATTCAATCAAAATATAAACGGGAGTATAAAATATTTAAATATTGAAGCAAAAATTTCATAACATAGTATTTTAAAATAAATAAAATTTGTATCCATTTATTATAACTATCAAATTTCAATACAGAAACCTGAATTTCAATCAAAATAAAATATTCGAAAACAAAAAAATAAATATCAATACATTCATCTAACGATCCAAAAAAATAAACGAAATTCGGTCCAAATATACACAAAAGGGTATAAAATATTTACTATCATAGCCCACAAAACAAAATAATAAAAATAAAAACGTAAAAGTCTAACGACACGACCTCGAACGTTGATGATTTTTCAATATTCGTGGGCGGCGACGCGACGAGCACGAAAAAAATCGCTAATGGGCGGTCGCAGAATAAAGCGTTTTGCGCCATTAGAATTTCAGATATTGCATTATTATTATCATCATCATCGCGGCTATGTACAGGGTGAGGTGAGCTTTTGTTGCCCGTACACAATATCGGCGGCGTATCGGGTAAAAACGTGCGAATTTCCATATTTTCGAGGCACCCGAGGGGACACGAAATGAATACGAAGTGGGTGGGAAGGGATAGGGTGTACTCTGATGGGGTGTTGTGGAGGGAAAAAAATCAAGTGATTAATGATGCTTAGCGTTGACACATAAACACAACGGCGTCGATAGCTTGGAGTGGGCAGCGAGTCGAAACTCAAACAGGGGCGGGTTCGAGTTGGGTTTTTCCGAAGATCGTCGGCTCGGAGATGAAATATTTTAAGTTAAATGTGTTTGATTTTCTAAAATAATAATTAATTTCTTAAGTAAGTTTGATCGTTGTTAATTATTTCAGTAAAATATACACTATTTAAGTTATGAGTTTCGAAATCCCGGCCACGCACCTGGTGTTAGCAGGCATGACACTTTCTAAGAAAGTCGCCGCTTTTCTTGCACCACACCGAAAGCTTCGCCTCCAAAATAAAAACAAAAGGTTCCGTTATAATGCGATGCGAAAATGAAAACGAAACAACACAAAACCGAGACTGCTAGACGAAGCCGGGGAAATGTTAATGATTTTCCACCCAGTCATTACTCTTTTCAGAGGGAGGAGGCGAAAAAACGTGCCCTCCTCCCACTGAAGACATACAGAAAAAAAAAACGAAACAAGAAGTTGAAAAGAAGAAAAAGAAGAAGTCGCCCAGGACGACATCTCTCGAATTAGACCGCGACAGTTTTGAAATTTGTCTCCGCGTCGACTTTTGTGTCGGACACTTTCCTCTTGCGGACCTTAATGACTTTCGGCGAAATAAAAAATAATTAAGCGTGATGAATTTCGTTTCAACTCGCTCGTAAAAAAATACTCAATATTGTCAACCGCGCGAAATAGCGCTCCATAAAGCGCAAGAGACGTTATCTAACTGAAAAAAAATAATGAATTATTGTCATAACGAGTGTATAAATCTTAACAGAAAATTTAATGTATGCTCCAAGGCCCACACCGGCATAAATCATTCCTAACCACTGATTAACCTTATACGAAATTAACCTTATACGAAACCATTCTAATTCGTATTCAAAAAAATCCGAAACAAACCGCCGATAGATTCATAAACGCCATCTTCTCGACATCAGATAACGTCGCACAAAAGCGACGTTTTCATATTGCAAATGATGATTGATGTCTAACAGAGGACTTTCGTCACGAAGGACGAGAAGAAGGCGCTTTTCAAACCGCCAATAAATCATTCCTCCTTTATTGCTTTATTATAAAGTTTGTATCGACATCGCGGCCCGATAACGTCCGTCATCGTTTCGGCCGATCTACGCGCTTTTGCCGTGGATGTGCCGTAATTAGCGTGTGCCATTCTGTGTGTTTGGTGTTGTGGTGTTTGGTGTCGTTAGTGTTGTGGGTGGTGATGTGGTGGAGGCGGTGGACGAGGAGAGTTTGCGGAAAATTCGCGAAATTTCAGATCGGCGCGGAAAACGGTCTAGATTTTCCGGTTATGTGAAAAGTTTTTGTTTGAGGTTTTGGTACATTGATGATGGATTTTTTGTATCGAAGCAAATCCAGATTAACCTTTATTGAATATTTAATTATTATAATTTTTATTTCTATTATTATGTATGTCATAGTCCAAATGTATTTCAGTCCATGTGTATTTGAATCGATCATAAATATATGTACATTGTTGGGAGTTGAGTTGGACTGTGTTAGTTGTATTGGGCAATTTTATTTGTTGTAGATTTGGTTGTAGATTAGGTCAAATATATGTACATACATGGACTAATAATATATGTATATGGTCTGCAATATATATAATAAAATAGATTCATCAGAGAAGTTAGGTTATTTATAAAAAATCTAGTTTTATATGAAAATATTTTCAAAACACAGTATAATATTTATATAGCACTTTTTCTTCAGTATTGTATATTACTATTTATAATTTTGTAAATAAATTTATTCTAAATTTCTCAAATTGCTCGTATCCCTAGTGAACTCTTGAAAATAATATCTCAGATATAATGTTCCAAAAAACCACATGAATAAATTAACTATTAAATATATGAAAGCAATTTATTTGGTTTTCGTATCAAGTGCTTAGAAATATTTTCATAAATCGTTACATTATAAAATGAGATTAAGGTTAATGTCTCGTATGAAATACCGTTTCAAGTTTATGCTGTAAAAAAATTGGAACATTTCAATCGTATTAAATTTAAATTGGAATTATTAAATGAGTTGCATGAAATAGATGAGCTCTTGTGTAGATTCGTATCGTGCTTTTAAATACTCAGAAAAAAATGTGAGCGATTTTCCTTTCGAAGAATACACGCGTTCATTTATTTATTATCCATCATTTACCATTCCATTATATAAATTGCATTTGAGATACAATCAACGATTTTATCAACGGAATTGACGCGAATGCACGCGATTGAAAAGCAAACATAACTGTATGCTTGCTGAAAACCGAATGTTAAAAAAGTCACAATCGAAACGTGCGCAATTATGCAACCTGCATGAAAGAAATGGAAAAAGCTATTCATACAAGTAGTATGTCCCCTTTGCTGCATACCTGCAAAAATATTAATATATTCACATAACCGGAATTAATGCAGGAAAATTGCAATTATGCAACGTTCATAAAAAGAAATCGACGAAACGTGCATACGTTTCAGATTTGTTCATACGCCGGCACGAAACGAAATCTTTTCAGCCAGCGAGTCTAAGATTTTTCAGTCGGTTTCATATAAAGTTCACACCGGATTGGAATTCGGCCAAACGTACCGGCTTTCAGGCACGATACCTGTATATGACCGAGGCTGTATCAGGTGTTCAAAAATTGATTTTCAGCGAATATCAAACCCCATATGGGCCAAAACCGAAGCGAATCTCGGCCACCTTTTACGTATAGTAACGACTTTCGAGTTGCAACTAAGGGGCCGAATGGTCGCCTTCAATATTGAACACCTGAAGTCAGTTATATTAAATTATTTAATAAAAAAATGCATTTAAACGAAAAATTTAATTTATTTTTAATGAAAAAATGCATTAAAAATTTTCACGAATATTATGAAAGATAAATATTTCATTCATAATCCACCTAGATCCGTGTTAATAGCTAGTACTTATGTAAATTCAAATACTGCTTCCGAAAATATAGTATTACAAACTATATGTAAAAAAAATTGTTGGATTATTCAAATGTAAAGTACACACAGACTCAAGACGCAATCCTTTCAAAAGGAAGAATTTCTCTCCCGAAAAAAAATTATGAGGAAAAAAAAGCTACTACGGACGAATAAAGGAATAATCCTATTGCGCGCTGTTTTGTAAATTATTCATCTGCTCCAAAACAGAGACTTCTTTTTTTTTTACTTACTTACTCACTTCCGCCCAGTTGGGTCTTTGTTTCATTCTTTCGCTCTCCGGTAATTTAAACTTAACTTTTAACATCAACCGCCTCTTTTCAGCGCCCACCCGCCCACCCACCAGTATGGAGCAAAGTAGGCAGAGAGGCCGAGTAATCCATTTATTTTTTATGTGTACATAAAGCGGGAAGATAAGACGAATTATAAGCTACTAGCCCCCGAATTCAATTATCAAACGGGAAGGGCGCATCCGAGCCATTAGTCCTTCCACTTGTCTGGTCTTCGATTAAGGATAAGTGCAAATCGCCCAAAAGGAGTCCTCTCGCTTCTGCGAATTTCAGCTGAAAGATGGACTTCGGGGCGTCATATTTTTTTACGGCCTCACTTGTTGAGATTCTCGAACGGGTTGAACGAAATAAAATTCGATTTTATTGCTTGGGTTATTGCGATGATGATAAAATTTTAAAGGATTCTCTCGCGGTGAAAATTGCGTTTAATACTCGTTTAAAATTACGGATTCGTATTTTTTTCGTCACAAAGCGAAGTCGCCGAAACGAAAAAATAATGAACGCAGAATAGCGGACGCGTTCAATCCGTTGACGAATTTACGGTTGAGGGATTCACAAAATTTCAGCAATTCAATAGAAATATTTTCGAACCGGATTCGAAAGGATCGTAACGAATTTACAATTGAATTGTCGTGGAAATTGATAAAAAAAGTTTCAACAAAATCACAATAGTGACAGACACATAAAGATTATCAGAATTAATTATGCGTGAAAATGAATAGGAAATTTCTCGTAGAAATAACAGCTAACGAATATGCTGAAAATGGCAAATCATAGTTTAGAAGTTACGAACGAACTCGAGTTAACCTTGCGATATTTAACGGCTCAAAAATTAATTCGTAACGATTAATCAAAATCAAAATTGAATCGATTAATAATTAAATAATGAAAAACGTCAGAGCGTGACGTACGTCCGTCATCGTGTCACCTGCATGTGGCACTTGCTCTAGAATTCTGTGAATATTTTCACGCAAATTTCATTAAACAGCATGTTCCAAAATTATATATTTTATAATTTGAAAATAAAACTGAAACTTCTCTTTTCATTTCTTAGAAATAATTCCAATTCAAAACGAATTATCATTCATTTTGATTACAATATAAAACATAGAATCGAAAAATTGGTATCAATTCAAATACAACTTAAGGAGAGACAATTGATCAATTTTAAATATCAAAAAAATAATAACAATTTTTTTCTAATTTTTTGGTAATACTGTACACATAAGTGTAGGCAGTGGCGCCGCAAAACCTTCGGTCACGTGACGACGCTACTTTACAGTGGCGTCACGTGCTCGGGCGCGCTTTGATTTCGCAAAGTGAGGCACGCTAATCAAATTAAATTAACGACTCGTTATTGGCGCGCAAATATTCAAATGTATCCGTTAAGGGCTCGAATTTTTTGCACGATCCCGTTCGTCACGATCGTGCGAGGCACGAACATTCCGAAAAAGTGCATTCGTTCGATTCAAGTTATTTGCATGTTTGAGTTTCGATTTAGTTTTTTGTTTGAAAATTATTGTAGTTCTTATAGCGCGCCGTTAAAAAAAATCTTGATGTTGGCAACACATTAAGGTTTTATTCGTTGAAATAAAACTTATTATATCAAATTCATGGTGGTATTATATTTCTTTGGCAATAAATGAGGAAAGCGGCAACGCACTAAATTAAATAAAAAAGTTAAGCAATATTGATTGTATCTAAAGTACGGTACTTATAATATTCGCGAGCTAAAATTTAATATTCTTTGGAGCTATGTAGATTTTATCAAATAGCTATTATAACAAAATAAACAAAACATTAACGTTCACAAAATTTTGAGAAATACACGTCTCGTTAAATATTAAAAAGCTTCCCATTTCACAGAAACACTACCGAAAGCTTTATAGAATAAATCACGAATTATCTAAATTCTCGACTTCAAAAGCCTTTCAACGCCAATTCCATTGTTCATAATTTCACAATCGATTCAAATTTTAAAATCAACAACCTAACAAAACGAAAACGCTTATTTTACCGAATCACTCCGACTTCAAAGCTACCGTAACTTACCCATTCACCCCGAATTTCGAACACGCGCAAAAAACGAAAAGTGCCGAAGTTGGCGAAAAAAATTTTATATTTTCGTAGCAAAAACCTTACGAGCATGATACGATCATGAATTTTCAGCATCGTTCAGCGGCGTTGATGTGTGTACATTTTCAGGCTCGTTTCAGACCCCCGCTTTGACCGTTGATAATGCGACATTTCACTTTCCGCTTCTATGTGTAATATGTACATGCTCTGCATGCCGCTAAAGCCTTCGCATTCCGTCACGTGCTTCAACTGGCGCGAAAATTCAAATAAATTTCATAGGAAAAGACATAATTTCGCGTGGCTTTAATACTGAAATAGCATGAAAATTATATTGTGTATCCCGGAAAACGGGTGTTTTATACGCATATTTATTTAAAAATACGTATTTCTATAAATTTATAATTCTATGAATATCAAATAAGTGCTATCGATTTTTTCATTTAAATAAAATATAATATCATACAAGTGTTGTTCATTCTGAGATAAATATTCTTCAGTTCAACAACTCTTCAATTAACTAAATGAGATGGAAGTTAAGACCCTTCGATCCCTCATGAATATAACAAGAAAATTTATATTCGAATATTATTATTATTATTATTATTATTACTATATTATCATTATTAAACAAAAAAAAATAGATTCAACGAAATATTCATCATCTTAATAAACTACTTTCATAATAAAATCATGAAAGTGAATAGACATTATTGGTTTTAGTCTTTTTATATTTGCTAATGAAAAAATATGGAAAAATAAATGCGAATCAACTTTACACAGCATATTATATGTATTTTATATAAATTAATTTAATATTTTCATTCAAATCTGAGTTCCTTAAATCTCTTACAATCCTATATAAAATTTCCGACGACAACCCGATTTCCGACCGAAAAAAGACCATTTATAACAGAATTATTTGTATCTGTCGTAAGTAATGAATAGGTCACAAAGTCCCGGACCACACAAACGCGATTCTGGAAAAAAACAAAATGCACACACACGCAAAAATCAGACAAACCCACATCACAATTCGGTCACCCGAGAACCGTTCGAAACGTATCCGAATAAATCGGCCGGAATTAATTCGGGGCGCAGCAAGGGCGCGGATTAAGGGCGAAAGCAAAGCCCTCAAGTTTTATACATTTCGATGTTAATGCGTATTTATGCCCCGGTGGCGATATGAATAAAATTTATCTTGCCGAGCCACAGTTTAACCCGTTGTGTCTCCTTGGGGCCAGGTGAAGCCGGTTGCAAATCCCTTGCCGGATTTGCGTACGAATATTTTTGTACGGAGAGTACTGAATCAAAATCCGCCATTTTCGATTGAGTGGATCCGTTGAGAATTCGAAATAAATTTAAATCGAAGTTCCACAAAGAATGAACACTATCTGATTTAAATTTATTTAAATCAATTCAACACAAACGATCAATCACAATGATCATTATAGATTAGCCAGCCCGTGGTGCAGCAATATGTTGCAGGTACTATAGAATGTATTGATCAAGTTACAGGTGAGGCTAGAGCATGATTCCCGTTTTTAACATCTACTTGATTGTCTCTTTGGTATTAAACTATTTGACCAGAAAATGAGAGTTAATTCTCTCGTTAATGAGACGATTCCAAAAAATGGTTCTGATTACAAAGCCCTATGTATCGATCGCCATGAAAATTATAATATAATGTGCCGGCGTCACGAATGATTGTGACAATAATTGCAATTGGTCGTCGACGGTCGGTACAACAGTATGTGTTCTACGCTTATTTGAATCAGCCCTCCTTCCCCTCTCCCCTTCCTATGTACATCCTTTCACTCCAGTTATTGTTTCAGTTTCATCGTCAGTTCTATGAACATGGTAGTAACTTGGGTGCTCCATGGGTGTCGCAAAAACATCCGCCAACATCACAAAACATCGGGTAAAAATCGAAAAAAATAATTCGATTAGCAACATTCTTTAAAAAAAATATATATATTCAAATTGCGAGTTTTGGTTCCACATCCAATATTTTATATAAAGGAAACTTGCAGTAAAAACAGGGGACAAAGGGCTCGCGAAAATATCACTGCAGCGGCCCCTGTTTCTGCGTATTACATTGCTACGTAATGTATGTACCCTTTCGCGGAAAATTTACGAGGAAAACGCTATTCCGTCCGGTTCCGTTATTAAGGGAATGAATGTGAGTGTGTGCTTTATGAGACTTTATGGCTGATTATTATGGAGGAGAGAGGTTTTATTGTTATTAGTGATGTATTCCTTTGATAAAAATAGATTTTATATGATTACAAGTGAAAGCTCTTTCATTCATTTCTTTGACCGTAATATCATAAAATTTTCGGTAAAAAAACATATTTTATATAATAAATAATGTTTTTCACATTTCAAATATTTTATTCAGAGAAAAATACTACAATACAACCATACGTTTGGTGACATAAGGTTTAAAACGCCCCTTGTTTGGAAACGCCTAATAGAGCGTCGCCCTCACAAAATATAAATATCTATTTAGCTTAATATCCCTTTGGGACACATAGCCTATTCCGATTTTTTTGTGAACATAAATATCTTTTTATACGTAATAGGTTCTTATGGCTAACATAATAATATAATAAAATTATTTTTTACCGAACAACACTTTCTTTATATTATTTATCAATATTGTGCATCTTTCTACATGATAAATTCGGAACGAGAATTCTGAAAACTTCTCACAGTAAAACCTCGACGTTCAAAATCAACAATACTCGAAGCATCATATCAACAATGTATAATACAAGATGGATATTCACAAACAACGAGTATGCATTTTGCTTTTGTTGCAAATTTATAGCCACCTGCGATGTGGCAAACACCATCTTTCGACTCTCACAGAACCTGTGTTTTCGAAGGTAGAAATTGAATAAACAGAGAGATAGTTAGAGAGAGAGAGAGAGGGAGAGGGAGAGGGAGAGGGAGAGGGAGAGGTAGAGAGAGATAAAGGGGTACGGTAAAACAAACAAAGAGACGATGAACACTAGATGGTCAATAGGTATTTAATAGGTGACCAGTCGGCGGTCGAAGGATTGTAGAAAGGTGTTCAGGAGGTGGATAGGAGACAATTGTTTGCCGGAAAGCCAGCGGGTGGAATAAAGTACGGTAAGTGAATTCTAGTCGGGTTGTTGGTCAATGGGTGGTGAGTAAAAGATGCACGCACCTCTGCCAGCTTTGAGCTCAAATCCAGGGTCTTTTTACCACAATTGCGGTAGGAATTATACGTGAGTCACTTTATTCGTCCTGTGGCGTTATTGTAAACTGAAACTGCCCTCGGGACCTTTTTATAGAGCCGGATAACGAGGGGTCCTATGTAGACTTTAAGAGGTACTTGCGGGACGAAAAATAACACGGTTGAGTACGAAGTTCACGATTAAATAACGAAAAAATCAAGCCTGCCATAACTTTTATATATTTTTTCATTATTTTCCTTCAAAAATTTTTTATAAAATATAATTATTTAAAATATCCGAATCGATTCAAATATATAATACGCTCTTAACACTCAAATACGAATTTCTCTGTAACGATCGAATCCCAAAAGGAGCTCGAAGGAACAATCTCGCTTCGTACATAAAAGTACTTTATAAACTATAAGACCAGTACAATTTTGCACATAAGACACAATTAAACTGCGAAACTTCCCCGCGGAAATTAATGCGTCGTCTTTGGGGTCCAATCGACGTATCTGCAATGCGAACCCTCGAAAGCTCCACCCCCAGCTTTCCCATCCACGTGGAAACCTCTTCTAAGACCCGGAGGAACAAGAGCCAAATCTCGAGTCGGATAAAGCCGAGTATCTAGTTCACGGAAGGCTCAACTTGCACTCCAGAAGTGGCTCCGGTCCGAAGGCTCTAACGATTTAATTCAATTAGTCCACGAGGCCTACACGGAGATCGCAGGCCAGGTGAAATTCCCGTCACGCGCTCGTCCCGTCATTAAAAAGTTTCTGATCGATTTAAAATATTCACGTCTCGTCGAACGATCCTCTCGCTCTTTTTGTGCCTTACTTTTTGGCGATTCTGGTCTTAATCCGGGTTTCGTTTAAACTCTGTGTCCCGAATAGAGGCGGGGACTGTAGAGAGTTCAATTAGTAAGTGAATTGTAATGTCTCGAATGGAAAAAGTGGATAGGAATTTTTTTAAATATTTTTTATATATCAAAAAAATCAGTGAAAGTTTATTTCTTAAAGAACAGTTTGAACTTTATACATAATATTTCATTTAAATATAAAATGCTAAACTTAGTGAACTACACGATACTAAATTCCAGAATAAGAAAGTTTTTTTGGCAAGCGAATATCTAACAAATACACCATGCATCACTTCGCACACGAATGTGTTTCAAAACTTTCACAAGATATATGAAACGTTATACGCATTCGAATGTGCAATAATTCAACGATAATTCGTTTATTGACGAGCTTTCTTTGCCATCCCGACGTGAATGAGTTAAAAAAGTTTCGCAATACCGAACACAAGCAGTGACGTCATTCACCGTATTCTACGGTTCGCCTTTCCTCCACAAAGATCTATCGCTCCGTAAAAGGGAAAGGAAAAAGCAGTTCAATAAATAACATTAGCCCGGCTCGCCGTAAATTATTTGATTGCGTGTCGCATATTTTATTATAATTTAATATAATGCGGCGTTCGCCCTCGGCTTCAATGAACGCTATATTTCATCGAGAAAATATACACGCGCGTACACAAAAATCTAAGCCATTCTAGTTCATATAAATCGACGAATATTCCAGAGGCATACTGTTAGTTGCCAGTTGGGATTCGATAAGTTTCCTCAATCGAATCATTGAATTCCAGAATATGACTACACCCGGATTATTCTAAATGCAGATTAGCTCCGATCAAATCATAGTACCAGTGTTACGAAAAAGCTTCGCAAAATTGCAGCTCCTTCGCTGCAAGTTTTACGATTCGTTCTAGCTCCGTTTAATTCGTTGAAAAATTAGCGAAATATATTTTATTACACTGTAACGTCGGCGGTCGTAAAAATATTAATTTTCGCCCAGAGAGAGGCGGATTTGCTACGATCTTCCAGCTCCTGTGGAGTTGCAATATTTGTGTGAGTTTTTGCGATTCTGCAACTTTTACGGCGCATAAATAAACGCCGTCGGATAATCGCGTCTTAACGCTTTTGATACGCCGAAGGACTTGAAGAGCTCGTAAAAATGACGCTTCTTTTTATCGTTTTCAATAAAAAATATATATTTCTGAAGCTTAATGAAAACATAGCTGGCGCCGAAGGGTATCGATACTGTATACTGCCTCGAATTTCGTCAGGAACAAAGCCTCTTTGGAATTTGCGGGTTAATTAAACCGAGATCGATGTCTGAAGCCTGCCGGCACGTTGAGATGCATTTAATCGACGTTACTCGAATGCAGTTTGAATTTGGAAGTGTTTAACAATGTCAACGTTGGCTCAAGTTAGTGCCACGTTCAACCAATACTTTAGTGAAGCTTTGTCTTACAATGAGACGATAACAAATATCGATACAAATTTAGTTAATTTAAATAAAATCGTTATTTTGAATGCGTATTTCTTTTTTAGATCGAATTGTATTCTTACCGCAACGTTCCCATATTGTATTTGAGGAGTATTGGATGTCACATACCTGCAAAGATAAAAAAAAAACAATGTTAATTCTATTTTTTGTTCGTTTTGATATTAAAATGTAAAGAAGATACAGATGAAGCACACGATATAAATTTCATTTTATGCCCGTTCGCTGGCGTCTCTGTATCGGCTGGTAATAGCACGCGAAAAAGGGGCACTCGAAAAAAATACTGCAAAAAAATACACGAAAAAACACCCTTCGAGGGGGAGATAAAAGATATTTTCAAAGAAAAAGAGAATGCGTACGTTTTGAAAAAAAAAACGCGGAGATATCAAATGAAAAATATATGTATATGGTGTTCGCGAGAGCAACGAGAGAAAAAAAACAACAAAAAGCAACAATAGACAATAGCGGCCTGATATAATTTTTGCGCAACGGAATTGCGCGAAACGCGCAGATTTTTCGCTCCGGAAACGTTTTCTTTTCGTTCCTCCTGGCAACAGCGGTATTCAACTTTTGAAAAACAAACAATTGCCACTTAAATAAAAGCCAAATTCGCGATAACTTCCTAAGCAATGATGATCACTTCACGAACAAAACAACACAACACAAAACAACACAGCTATTCACATCGAAAACAAATAAAATTCAAAGCGAATAACTAGGCCATCGATTATTTGATTTGTTAAAGTATTTCTCATATATTTTTTTCTGTTTCAATAAGCACAAAATTATCTTATTTAAAAAATATTTCAATATACAACTTTTTATCTCATCATTCACTCGATCAAACTGCTACCCAATGACTTCAAAAAATATTCGAACATCTAACACGAAATTCATTCATTCGTCTAAATATGAGCTGAAATGATACTTGAACCCAATCCAACCGGCGAAAGCGTTGATTTTCAAAACCGAATAAAAGGTTGAGCTTTCATGTCTCAGAGAGCTTTCGGCGTCTCGAAAGGAGGCGGCAAACTGCGATTCTCGCCCCGTCGACGTCCCGGGGTTTTCCGAATGCATTTAAATGCAAATTTAACGTTGTTCCCTCTTACTTTACAGCAGAGTCAAAATGCACGCGAAAATAAGACAAGTGCCCCGTTTCCCGCGTTCCCGGAATGGCCCATCGGGGAGTCCTGAATCGCTGAAAATTATACGTACTACGTAGCTCGAATCTGCATTTCTGCTCTGAAAGGATTCTCTTGTTTTTCGGATTCGCCTCCTCGAAATGCACCCATTAGAAGGCTGAGTTTTCATATAATATATTTAAGGAACACAACCGCTTGGCTCGTTCCGCTTTTGCGGCTTTCTTTCAACGACTGCGAAAATTCGCCGAAATCCGAGTTCAAGTTTGTTGTATAAGTGGGCTGAACGTTTACCGAACTTGCAGTTCGACTTTGGTATAATCAGATCGAACGAAATTGTTCGAAAATTTTGCAGAATTACATTTTAATTAATGCGCATTTCGAAATCGATATTAAATTAAAGTTTTTAATTAATAATATCATTTATAATATTATAGTTCAGTGATCGGAAAACTTTTTTTTGGAAAGGGCCGAATTGTAAAAATTTAAGGCTAGACGGGTCGGATGGCAAACTCAAAAATATTAATTTAATTATTTAAAATATTAATTAATTGTCAATTGTAATAATGCCAATAATTTAATTTTACTCAATGAGAAAAAAAAACAGGTTCAAAATTTTAAAAAGTTGAAACTAATTGATCTCAAAATGTTTATTTGAAAATTATAATTCTGAATATTTTTACATGTAGGTTGTCATGAAAATAAGTATTAATAAATAGCGCCGCAGGAAATTTTTTTTCGTTTTTTTTATTTAATTCTTTACTTTCGATAACTATGCAAAATTTTCTAAAATACATAATTTTGGAGAACAATTACTTCCAATTGAGGGTCTGACAGAAGCTCCTCAATTATGAAATTCAATGGATTTTGAAATATGGATTTTTTTTTGATTAAATCAAGATCAAAACGCTTTTGTAACTATAGTTTAACAATAAATTTAAAAAAATATATATATCTGCTTTTTTTTGAGGATGAGAACTTCTATATCGATTCTAAATTTACTTAATTTTTCATATAAAAACAATATTAACAGAATTTGCCGACACCTGATGTAGTAAATTAAAAATTATTTAAGAAAGTTAAACTTACTTAGACGGCTACAATTTGAGTTTAAGTATAAACATAGTTTTAATCTAGAACAAATTGAAACAAGTTGAAGATTATACGAAAGCGTTTCTTTTTAGTAAAAATCCATCAACATCGCACAAAACACGATCAAATCAAACATTAAAAAAACAACAAAAGATCCCAATCGACACCACACAACACTTCCATTCAAAACATAAAAACCAAAAAAAACCAACACGGATGCTCCTCGAAAAGGCCGAGCCTTTCAGGTCCGGACGCGTTAGCGGAATTATCTGCGGAATAGCTCTTTTATGGAGATTAAATTGTGCCGGGGCACACAGTGCTGAAACGGGGTGGTTTTCAGGGGGTGGCGCGATATGGGGGTGGGTTTTCATGCGAGATGGCGCTTATTCACGCACACGCCGCGGCTAATATCGGCCACTGATATTATATTGTGAGTGTGAAGGTGTTGACGTGTTGGTTTTCGGCGGATGCCGACGTGTTAAGATCGGGGCTTTGATATGTTTGTGTTTTTAGATAATGCGGGATGTTATGGAAATTTGTGATTTGGTTAAAAATGGTTTATATCGCGGGTTTGATGGTGGTTTTTATGCGATTTTCATGAATGTGTTTATATGGAAAAAAATTAAATACGCACGATCCTCTTTTTACACGAAGGATACGTTCCAGAGACAACCGTGTAAAAAAATGTATGGTGACCATATAAAAATTGGAGATAGGTTCCATTACTAAATTTGGATAGAACTTCCATACAAATGTACTAAAGTACAAAAATGTGTAATATGAAAAATTTTCGCCGTGAAAAATCATCAAAACATCGATTTTTTTATTTAAAAACTATAATTACATCAGTGTAACGACCTGCATCGAATCTAACCATTGTGGCAAAATAATGCATATTTTTATTGTTTTTATACCGTGTTAAAGTGAAAAATCCGTGTAAAAAAGTAATCGGTTCATCTTTCTAGAACCGTGTTATTTTGGAACCGTGTAAAAAAAAACCATATAAAAAGAGGATTAGGTGTATTTTCGACATTAGCAAAGTTATTTTCGCTGGAAGTTACATTGAAAACACAAATTGTCGACACTCCGAGTGGTAGCGTTTTAATCGCGCGCAAAAAGCGTTTCGCTGTCTCCATTATTATAACAAAAAAACACTGTTTTTTGATTTCGGTTTATTTTTACGACTTTCTCCTACGCGAAATAGAGAGAAAATCCGACAAACCGTGAAAAGGAGAAACAAAAGCGTCAAACGTACATCCTGCGAATTCCGACCATTAAAACGATTTTTTTTTCAAACGACCCGCGAATTTTCGTCTCTGGAACGACGCAAAAATACCCGTAGCAAAAGTGGGGCTTTTCTCTCTTATTTTTTTGCATTATTTAATTTTATCGCATTACGCTTCATTGTCTCGAATTTATGGTGTGGATACACGGAGCGCTTATTTTCATAATTTGTTTGCCATCTCATAATGGAAATGTCTACCGCGTCTCTCTATATACGGAAAATACATCGAGCAGCGCAGTTCTGTTATTTTTCCTGTTAATACACAATTGTTTATAAGTGTGTATTATTTTTATTGTCCCTCGGCGTTCATTTTGCGGGCCAGAAGTACTGGTTTTAATTATACATCGCGAAAACAGAACGAGAAGTAATGAAAATCTAGAAGGCTCCGTTTGTACGACAGTCGAAAAGAGAAAAAAATTAAAAATAGAGCTAATTCAATTTTCACACAAATTAGTGGTGGAGACGGTCGTGAAAAATGCACTTTTCTTCGGTCGGAAGCACCAACGAAATTTAATTAAATTGCGTGAGCAACAACGGACTTTCCCATCTTGCGGATTCTTGCTTAGTCTATATATCTTAAGCTTTTATCATATTTTCAAAGTGTAAATTTTCCGCAACGCAATTTCCTATCCAATTAGGTCTTTTTTCAAAGATTGAAAATTCGATAACATTCACAATACACTAGCGTAACGTTACGTTCTACAAATTTTACGTTATTTAAACTCTAGCGTAACTTATCATTAGATTTAATGCAACATTCGATACGAATCGCATGCAAACGTATTTTAATCAAAAAGCTTATTACTGATGTAATAATTGAGCTCTTTGATCAGAATTTCGAAACATGTTGAACTATAATTGCAATAAATTCATACACATTGAATATTCTACAACCAAAATAAATATATATATAAAATTTCAAATCCCCCATCCAATACAACAAATCCCGAACTCGAATCGTTTCAAAACCATCGATCCCGTTCTAAAAATTCAAAAAGCGAAATCCGAACACATAGGTGAAACGCGAGTTTCGCTCTTTTTACGACTCAATAACCATTACGCGGGGGCGGGTAGGCGAAACTGCCATCGAACATATAGAGGAATAGTCTCGATAGTAAGGAGGCTTTGGCGTGACAGTTAATCTCGAAGGCCCTGGGCCCGATGTCGTTAATCTGGAATCACTTTGGGCTAAGGGCGCGGCCCTTGCTCGCATTAGCCGATCATTAGTCGGAAAAGTCGAGATACCCACGCTAAGCTCTAGTATGGAAACCCTATGTTTTTACTGGACTGTTATATGTGCCCATAATTTTGAAAGTGGTCTAAGTCACAAAAATGAAAAAAATTATTGGTTTTTTTTCGTGGCACGTAATTTTAAACTGGTATATGAAAAAAAAAATTAAAATTTCGAAAAATTGGAAAAGTTACATTCAGTGAAAGATATGTTGTTCAACGGAATTCCGCTTGCATTTATTTTGATATTGGTCTGAAATTTCTTTTCTAAAAATGATTTTTTTGTCATAATATTAATTATACTGTCATTTTTAACACACTCGACTGAATTAACTAATTTAGAAAAAAGTTTTACAGAATAAGCTTTTTTCATATGGCATTACTGCCACGATTCCCAAATGGGAACTAACAAAAACGTCAATATCTTTGGTTAAAATTTTTTTTCTAATAACCGATTACTAACAGTTACTTTAGCTTATAAACTAGCTATTTACTAAATATCAACTTATAATTTTTTTTAAATATACACAAAATATAGATTTTAAAAACTCCATATTTTTATTGTAAGATTTACTTCAAATTTACAAAACAAATGTATCTGCATTTAAAAAAAATATATATTTTTCCAGAAGTATACTTCAGAGTTTTTTTAATCTAAATATTTACCTTTAGAGTTTTCTAAACCTTAATATATTATCATTTTTTAAATTTAACCAAACACAACCAATTGTAGAGCAAAATAGTCAATTTTCCAAATTGAGAATTGTGGTAGGAAATAGGTTAAAATTTTGTATTCTAAGATACATGCAAAATTGTTATGTCAAAAAAATAAATAAATCCAGCAGACTAAATAAATTGTAAAACATAGCAAGAAATATATTTTTTAATCACTTCAAATACAAACATTTAAATATCTCGAAATGATCGGACGTGGACTTAGACACATACTCGTATATATGTATAACAGTCCGCACGATTCGGATCAATATATAAA
The DNA here is from genome assembly GCA_009617725.1 of Hydropsyche tenuis. Taxonomy (NCBI): domain Eukaryota; kingdom Metazoa; phylum Arthropoda; class Insecta; order Trichoptera; family Hydropsychidae; genus Hydropsyche; species Hydropsyche tenuis. The sequence continues at coordinate 56,275 of VTON01000143.1, read as the reverse complement.
TTTTAAACTCACAGTAACTTCAATAAGCTCAAATTGTTAATAACAACTTCACGCTGCTTTCAATGGTGATCTTAATTTATAAAACATAAACGAAACGATCCGAAAACGTCGAAAATTCAACACAATAACAATTCAGCTTTATCGCCCGATCGCGAGATTTTCGAGTTACGCGCTCTTTTTACGGCGCCGTTATACAACTTTGATCGTGATCACTATCCGCCATCGGCGTCGATAAATAAAGTCGTAAAATACCATATTTCCAAGGAGTCGGTAAAAATATCGTATTTCGCAACATACACATAAAGAGAGCGCCTCTCGAAAGATCAATCTGCGGGGGTTTCGATTAAAAGCCACTAAAACTCTCTTTTTACTGTCGTCGTGGCTTATGGGAAAATTGTTTGACGCGAGATTTTCCGAGTCGACTTTTCGCAAATGCAACGATTTATCACGCGAAAAAGGGCAGGAGTGCAAAAAGGCTGGTTCGCCGATGCTTATGGTGTGAAATCATTTTTTAAAGTCAAACGCACATGATACGCAGATTTTCGTTTCGGATAATGCTTTGTGTGAGAATTTTTGCCGGATTCAATTTTAATATATGGGATAAAAAATATGGTATGAAAAGATATTTTATGTATTAGATTCAAAATGCGTGAAAGTGTGTTAAATATAGAATGCCGTGTTCAGCACAATAGAAAGTGTACTTTAATATTTTATGGATTTCGTTCAATATTCATTGTTTAAAAAAATATTGTTAACCGAAATATTGGCTGTTCATTTTTTTTAAACTGTTGTTTGCAGTGTATTTGTATTTATAAAAAATAAAAAAAAACTACACATTTAATTATAAGCCTTTATTGTTTGAAATACGAAATGTAAAACGTATAGAACATTACTTGTTTTTTAATAATTTTTCTCTTCTTGTTTACATTTTTTACGAGTTTGTGTTTAATTTATACGCTTGTTTTAAATATTTATCCTTGCGTTTATAATGAAACTTTATTTTCGCATAACATGTTATGCGAAAAAATGAAATATTTATTAGGCAGGCCGAAATCCATTTATTTTACAATAACATATTTTTTCATGCGTCGAAATTGATTTTCAGCAGCTATGTACAAGGCATTGAGCTTATGCCAAACATCGCGTTCATGGAAAATTAAATAATACCGACCGGGAAAAAAGTTAATGCATTAACAATTTCAGCGTCGATAATTTATCAAGCGTATGACTCATCATAAAATTGATACAATATTATCGAACGATATCCGCAACATTTTCGAAACTCGATTAAGCCATGGTGAACGTCAATTACGGCTTTACGTTTGAAGCCTCTCGTTACGACGATGATTTATAGAACGTCAGTTTTTCAAACTTTATAAAAAATGCATATACAGGAAAGCCCCGCTAATTTTGAATATTCGATGGTTCGCGAACAGATTTATTTTGAATCCAATCATTCCATTAAAATTCATGTAACATTCGACAAAAAAAATAATCATAGTTTTTTTACGTTATCTATAAAAATATATTCTGTGATAGTTTTTATATAATAATAATAATAATAATAAAAAAATAATAGGAATTTATTCATATAAATAAAAGTACAGGCATGTACATACACCTAATTCTCTTTTTACACGGATTTTTTTTCACTTTAACACGGTATAAAAATAATAAAAATATGTATTATTATACCACAATGGTAAAACCTGATGCAGGCCAGTATACTAATATAATTTTATGTATGTAATTATGTCTATAAATAATAAAAATTCGATGTTTTTTGATGATTTTTCACGGCGAAAATTTTTCACATTGCACATTTTTTATAAAGGATATTTGGATGGAAGTTCTATCCAAATATAGTGATGGAACCTATCTCCAATTTTTGTATGGTCACCATACATTTTTTTACACGGTAGTCTCTGGAACGTATCCCCCGTGCAAAAAGAGGATCGGGGTATTATATAAATATGCCACCATGGCATAATAGATTTCTTCTAATCGCTATGTTGGTTGAAACAAATAACTTTTTTTATATAATGATAATAATAATAATAAAATATATATTACATATGAAACAGAATCAGATTAGTCTTCTTAATTAGTACTTAAAAATACTATGTAATCAAATTAACAAAATATCACAATTTTATGACAATTTTTTTTCATATTCAACATAGAACAAGAATTTACTGTATTCAATAAAAAAACCAACCCAAAAAGGAGAGAAAAATTAAAAAAAAAAAAAAAAAACGCCCGAAGCAATTATTACTGCATTGTAATTCTGACGAAGATGTTTCCCTCGTAAATCAAAAACCATGAAAACTCCCCCAGCTTTCCTCCGACGCATTTTCCGCGCGGCTTTCCCTCATCGACGGACAGTCGTCCAGTAAACGGATTCCGCTTGATCGACGTGTTCGAAAGCTCAAAAAAAAAACCACCCCGAAACAAAATAAGGCGGGAAAGCTCCCGGAAAAACATCACACGACCCGCCAGCATTAACGGCCTGCCAGTCAACGGGGGAGACACGTATTGTTTCGTCCGTCTTCGCTATCGGACGATCGATTGATCCACAGGATGGATCCTGTGCGAATCGGCAGATGGATCCGATGGCGAAATGTGTTTTGTTTATGTGCTTTTTTTACGTATATGTTATTTTTTTTACGTATATTTCGATCTGTTTGCTTTCGGTGCTATGGAGGCATCGCCGCGGAACAAATTCGGTGGATGTGTGGAACGAACGCCGATTACCGAACCGTTCACTTTTCTCGTGTGTTTTCTCTATTTTTCACCGATGCTTCTGTATTTTTGTGTGTGTATGTTTTTATATTTTTTCCTCTGCCGGGAGATTTCCCTTTTCACACTTGAAGGTTTTCGCGCCGCTTATAACGGAAGATTTTTTTCATGTACGGCCGAAATGTTCGAGCTTTCAAATATGATGGAAGAAAATAAACGATTTTTTTATAATAGCGTTCAAAATATTTTATTTTTATAACCGAAATAAATCTGTAATATAAAAAAAACTATGCATTTCCGCTTCTAGTTTTATTTAAGTTAAGCACTTAAGCTAAGACTTAAAGCTTTATAAATAAAGAATATTTGCACAATAAAAAAGACTTTATGTCCGACTGAAAAAAACGACGTATTATATTTCGAACTAAGAAACGAAAATGCGTCGCAGCGATGGCGAATAGTTTCACGAATTGTGTTCACGATAAACGCGATAAACTAGACAAAAGCCTCCTTTGTGCTCGAATCAAACACGAAATTGTATATTTTATCGCGCGCCGATAAAATAACTCACGTTTTATACCGAATATACATTTTTTGTACATTTTTATAGATTGGACGTTGTATGTAGACGAAGCACATAGTTCAGCCCATAAAGTGTCGCACGAAAACGCACATAAAAGCCTGAAAAATGTGTCGATGATATTTTTCGATACATCCTGTAAATACAATGCTGAAACGCTAGATTGACCCTTATTTCGGGATATCGAAAATCTTATCTTGTCAGTTTTCGAAAATTGCTTTTGTCATACATTGAGAATACAGTTACAATTACATGACAATCATAAATAGAAATGAATAATTTATCGAAATCCTTTTGCACGGTAATTTTATCAAATATATTAAATTTTATTGCATTATAAAAAAAGGCAATATTGTAAAAAAATTGCAAAATCAGGGACTTTCAAGTGTGTACACGTGTGGAAGTACTTCGTAAACGCGCGTAGTGATACAGATCTTTATGAGGTTTCGCGTGTTATTTTTTTCCTTTTCCATTCTATTTTTTTCAAAATCAATAGACCACAGCCCGGATTTTATTATGGTGTATTATGGGGTCGGCACACGTGAGCTTTGACAGTCGTAAATAACGTGGATTTAATCGTTAATAGTCCTCTCGACTTTACGACCGCTCGTTTAATGCGAGCTGAAACTTTGACTGTTTTTCATGCGGACATGAAAGATACGAAAACAGCGCCGATAAGCGTATCATTCATATACAAAATCACTCAAAATTCCATCGAGTGCACTCGAATATATAAATCAACAATTCACCAGCGAAAATTTCAAATTATAAAACAATCTCCGATTCCGCCTCGGCGCACATTTCGGCGAACTTTCAGCGCGCTTTTCCTTTTGAAGTCGAACCTTCATAACTTTCGAATTAACGCTATCGATCAATCATTTCGCACAATCGGATATTGAACCTGGTAGAAAGAGCGAGCCGAAATTCGAACTCGCTAACAATACGCACACAAACACTCAAAAGAGGCGCCATCGAAATTGAAACGTTCCGAAATTTTCGACGGCGTCCTCTTTGTGTGTAATTCGGTTATTTGCGAAATTTTCAGCCTGTAAACATGGCAAGCGTGTGCAATTAGCAGGTTCCATCGATCACAATGTGGAAATTGCTTTGTGTGTTTGTTTCGTTGCAGAACGTTGTTTGACACACAAAGGACCGCGACACATTCGGAATGCACTAGCATGGACTAACGAAATGTTTCGGTTAATTTGGTTTTGATCGATGGTTCAAATTTTATGAATTCGTGGCGTTTGGATGGTTTTCAAAGTTTTTCCATTTTATTTATTTATTTACTCATACAATACATACTCAAATACATAATTATATGAATACAAATATACCACCATAGCATAACAGGTCACCTTACATCGCCATGGTGGGCAAAATTTTTCATAGAAAATTAACTTGTTTATATTTTTTAAATTTATTATATATCGTTTTCATCGCTATACGTATGATAGTTGCTTACTGTCTATTATTATATTTTTCTATATAAAAAGACCTTTCTATTTTTTTTTTATCCAGAAAAATTCTCATTTTCAGTTCCTTTTTCTATATCTTTGAGTTATTTGTCATATTTTTTGTATGTAGTAAATTATCCTTGACATTTCAACATACAAAATTCACATTCCGCAAATATTATATAAAACATATTGATCAAAAACATATTTTTCCAAAAATAAAGGAATTTTAGTTCTAAAACCATAATTATTCTTTCAAAAGTACTCTATTCGAACATTATTTGTTTCAATATTTACCAACCTCAACAGAATGCTAAATATTTTCATAATATTCCATTAGTATGATAAAATTGAGATAAAGAGATGTAAGATACATAAGAAACGATAGTGACAGTGAATTAATTAATATTATATTATTTAAGAGACACATAAAGATATATAAATATATTTAAATTATATTTGAAACTATTACATATCAAAATTGAGAATCTTTGAAATTACGAAAATAATGTCAAACGCAGAACGTTTTTGGGTCGTATATTCATTTATAATGAAAAAAAATATGATCGATTCTCTATCGTATAATACGAGTTGCGTGAATTGTCGATGCTGATTGTATATTTTTTCAATATATTTCAGCCAATTATTTTGTTTTTAATAATATGTTTTGTACACATCAAATTACATTTTACCGGGACAAATTTTCTTTTCAAAAATGAACCTCTTTTCATACAAAAAAAAAATCGATATAATAAAAGAAGACGCGGCGGGCTATCATTAATAATCTTTATATACACGAAGCGCTCACAAAAGGTTTCCGCCGAGGAAACTTTAAAGCTTTTGTTTCGCGTAAAAAGTCTCCGGATCAGAAAAGCCTGCAGATGAAGCTTAATTTAAGAAGCTCCTTTGAAATCGTTTCTTTTCATATTGTTATTTTTCATTTCCCCTCGCCGCGGACCGGAACGAACGCATTTGACTTTCCACCCTATTTTTCGACACCTTCGTCCCGGAAAATCTGATATCGAACCGAAAGCTCATCCAATAATTAATGCGTACCGCGTTTAATTAAGCCCTCTGTCCAATTTTGAAATAATTTATATTAAAACTGGCCGCTGCGATCCATTAGGCAGTTTAATGCGCCCGCCGTGGTGTGTACGTGTTTTATTTTAGCGCATACGTACGTGCGATTTAATTAAAACGAATTACGCGATTTTTCAGCTGTCGTGCGAAATTTTTCAGCTTTCACGCGACACATTGAAGTTCACTATTTTGTTTCATGCGACGCCGCGTGATTTATTAAGGGCTGTAACGACGACCCGTCATTTTTTCACGCTTCAATGTTAATTAATAGCCCTCGTCTAGCTCTTCGCTTTCGTTCGGTCGTTTTTTTAAGCATTTTTTATTTATCGAAATTTCTTATCGAGAAATAGTTGAGTGGGTATGAAAATGCTTAATTTTTATTACTTGGTGATTTTTTTGTTTAATTTTAAATTGTATATACGCTGAATCATTCGAAAATTTGATTTTCACGAAGCTCGTTTCGAAGTTGATATATTTTCGCGGTTAATCACCGTACCAAATGCACATTTCGCAACGTTCAAAATTCAAAAACATTCTATATTCCATCGTCCCAGTTCGAGGATCAAATTTAGGCGTAACGTTGTAAGCTTGTCTCGAGCGAGCTATACCGACACTCGTGTCTTCGCAAATTGCTTCAAACAACGACATCATCACGAGAATATATGACGGTCCTTATGTAACATACGTATACAGAGTGTCCCGAAAAAACACATCCAATCCACCCCCACAAATATCTACCATTCATATGAATAAATTCAATATATTCTCTAATATATTTTACTTCCGAAATACCCAATTTTTCTATATAAATATATTTTTTGAAGATTTATTTTGTATACAATTAGATGATCCAATTCTTACTTTTTGCTCATTTAAATATTATTTTTAGGCCTGTATTTAATTAATCAGAAAAAAATTCTATTTTGATCAGTAAAAACAAAGTATATGGTTGTTATTCGGTTCTGTGCACGTGGAAAGCTGTTTGAACTTGTTGGATCAAGTCTCAATGTAGTCACACGTAGTAGTAAGCTAACCTAACCTAACCTAACTGATCATTCAACAATTTTTTACTGATCATTTTAGTTATTATTAATCAGCCAAATAATTAGTTGCCTTATTTTTAATGGATGGGTCGTTTTTCCAGGACACCCTACACATCGCACGTGATAAATGCACACTCTAATGTAAAAGGTGATAGACGAGCACTTTGTTACATCATTTAAAGGGCAATAAGCGACACGCCGCGATACATAGAACAGTTCGTCGAAATTTAATAAGCTTCCAGAGCTGCTGGCGCTCCTCGCAGAAGACGTCCTCGTGTTTATGACACGCCATCGTCGTATCTATTATGGCCACGTGTCAACTGGGTACTAGGCGCTAGGCATCGGGTACTAGGCCGCGGATACGGTGTCGATGTTGGAGGCTAGAAGCCCTCGTGTGCAAATTAAATTTCGAGTATGTCGACTCTCATTTTCGCCCGTTGGATTCGTAGGTGTCGTAATGGTGGATGGGTTTTCGCTGATGATGTGTTGCTTTGTGTAATTACGTAGTGATGATTGCCGTGCGCTCTAATGAGACAAAACAATGTTTGGTGCAATTTCAAATTATATATAGGTGCGATTTAACTATCTATTGAAAAAATATATAGTACGTTGTGCTTTAAAATGAATTATTTGTGCATTAGAATGATATACATTGTGTACTATTTTTTATAAATAAAAAATCTCGTATTGAGCATTATTTTATTTGTTGTGTGCAATGAAAAAAATGTTTTGGTATAATGTGAACATTAAAAAATTTAAAATGATAATGGAAAAAATCGGTTTGAGCATTGAAATGATCGAGAGGTGACGACGTCAAAAAAGTAAAGTCTTCTTCTATAGATGATACAATATAACTGTCAACTGTCACCGTTTTTTTTTTATTAAAAATTCTAATTTTAATCACATTTAAAAAATTTGGTCCATTTTTTATTTTATTATGAAAGTTTTGAATAATGAACGTGCAGTTGGTATTTCGCCCTGTTTGCGTTTACGGCGTTGCTGATCTTTTATTTAAATTCATTCTAATGAACGTTTCATTCGTTTCAAAGTACAGACATTTTTTTCAATGATCAAAATAATTTTTCGAACACATTTCATTGCACACATTATTTATCTAATGCACACTAATTTCATTAAATAACCATGATACATACACATTTAACCACCTTGGCGACTTGGGGGAACTATCATGCCAGGGTGGAATATTCAAATTTTTATTTATATTTATATGTATGTAATTCTATAAATAAATCATTATTATTATTTACTTTATAGAACGCACGTTAAAATCGTCCCCTCATACAAACTGATAGAATCTCACTAAAAAAATTCGATCCACAACCGAAGATCGATTAATAACCAACCCCGCGAGCAAATTACGCGCACTCGCATAACGATCCCATTACAATTTCGTTTTAAGATACGGATATTATTTTAAATAATTTTTCGAATATACACATTTCAATGCTTACAATACACACATCATTGTATCAACGCAAACTAATTTTATTAAATTCCCAAAATACATACACATTTACCTTATAGAACGCACGTTCAAATCGTCCCCTCATACAAACTGATAGATCCTTACTAAAAAAATTCGATCCATAAACGAAGATCGATTAATAACCAACCCCGCGAGCAAATTAAGCGCACTCGCATAACAATCCCATTATTATTCATCCATCAATTTGGTTTCCACGTGGCGCCCGCCCCGGGGGCTCCGCGATCGTAGATCAAACGGCGACATCAATCAGATTTTTCCGCCCACCGGAAAACTCCCCCCGGGTAATTTATTAATATATTCCAACCCGACCGCCCATCGCGGCCGAATTTCCCGGGACGGATATTTTCGACCCACGCAGCGCTTTTTCGCCCGGAAAAGTTGCCGCGAGTGTTCGGCGCCGATAACGCCATCGCTTGTCGAATCAATCATCGCTTTTCCGACCGCTGACCATCGCCGTCATCGAGGATCCATCGTCATCACCATCAGTCATTTGATCGGCCGTTTTTGGAGTCGGCGGAGACGCCCCATTGATCCATCGATCGACGTAAGACGGGGAAAACTGATTTTTTCGAAGCCTAAAGGGTTTTTCCTTAGTAGAGTTTTTCATATCATTTTTATTCAATTTTAACAAATTGATGATTCAATTTATGTATATTAAACAATAATTGAAATGAAAAGTTAACCCAATCATTTTTAAATGATCCAAAATTCAATTACGATATGTTTGTACGTGAAAGCTCAATAGTAATAATTAGTCTATGACTTAGCTTAAATATTCACGATTTCAATGGTTTGCGTATTGTATAGGGAATCATTAGATAAATAAAAATAATGAGGGTTGAATAAATAATCTACCCCGCTGGAATGTAAGGGTTAAAAAAGCTTTATTTGTTCGGGAAAAAATAATGACAAAATATCAATTTGGGTCGAGCATGGTCGCCCGGTCACGCCATGTCGCTATAATGGGTTAATCGAGAATTTTCACGCTTGTTTGGAACTTTTACGCAAAAATTGGTTTACATTGACTAGATTTTTTTATCAAAATGGGAAAGTTGATCGGATATTTTTCGTAAAATTATCACGTCGCGATATTGATAAATCAGCACGCGTTAACCCGATTTTCCAATAACGACACTAATGATGTTTTTTCCGAGTTTTCAACAGAAACTATTTCCTAGAGGAGACTCCCAGTTTTCAAAAGTATCGTTTTTCAAAGTTTCAAGAACGCTGTATTTTAAGGTTGTTACTACTTCACGGCAGAGCATCTTGCATGCACTCGATAACGAAACCCTCTCGAGTTTCACTTTGAGTCGTAAACGCGAGTAACAGTCGAACCGTATCGTATTACAAAAGCATCATCCTGCAAAAGTAATAACTACGTCACATTGAGCCACTTATCCGGGAAAACGTTTCAAACTCGAACTTTATTTACGTTTTTTTAATCGCTTTGTCCATGAACGAAGCAAATAAACTTGCTTTTTCTATGAAAATAACAACACCTGGTGGTGTATGGGCGCTCTTTAGACTATAGACGCATCGTTTGATGTTTATGTCAAATATGACAGTTGATATATTTTACGATAGTAGTGGCAAATCTTTTTACCTTCTAAAGTGTCCCAAAATTCACGCATTAAGTAATTTTGATAGAAAATACAGATTTATAATTAAAAATTATATTTTTTTTATTGATTGATACAGTATACTGTATAGGGTTATGTGTGGAATAGAAAATAAAATAAAATAAATAGCATATCGGGTAAATAGCTTTACTGGCATATATGCACTTTTTCGTTGAAATTTTCCACGAATTTTTTCCATACATGTTGCTGAATTTTGTCGATATAGTGCTCAATTTCTTCATTCAAAGTGTGGGCGGTCATAGGTTTGTTGGCATAAACTTCAAACTGTATTTTCTATCAAAATTACTTATTGCGTGAATTTTGAGACACTTTGTAAGTAAATTGTAAGACATACATATCAACTGTCATATTTGACATAAGACGTCAAATGATGCACCTAATATAAATAGCGCCAACACGCCACAAGATGTTATCAAATTTCATACAAAAATCAAAATTCTTCGCTTCGTTCTTAAACGAAACGATTACCTAAACTCAACGTTACATATACACGAAAAACACCAATCTAAAATTAAACGCCCAAATTGACGTCGCGACGCCATCGACGCGCCATTCATTAAATTATCGCGCGGCGTTAACGTCGTCGCCGAAATTAATCTTTGATACATTTAATACGCGGCAAATTGAATTAATTAAAACGTACTTTTTGGCCAATTTGAGACACGCCGCCACCCCTTTCGGCCATATTTCAAGCGCGCCAAATTCGAAATTTGCCGAATATCGCTCGGCCCGCGCCCGCCCGCGGAGCCTCGTTCGCATATTTCACACCAGCCCCGGAACATTATAATGACTTAGTTCGTACGTTATGCGATATTATAATGTAGGTTATTATAATGCGATGTGTTATATAGGTCGTGTTGTAATCGCGATATTGTGCGGGCGACGTTCATGACGCGCCCCGCTGAGGCGCCTTATTAGTTGTTAAGTTTATGTTAGGTGATGATTATGTTGTTTTATTCTTTGTTGCTTCGTATGAGTATTTGTGTGATTGCTTAATATCTTTTATACTCCGAATTCAACATTTTGAAAATTAAATTAAACATTTTAAACTTTAAATTCAACATTCTAAATTTCAAATTCAACATTCTCTATTTCAATCCTTTAAATTTAAAATTTCAATCAAAAGGTATTGTATTTCATACAACAATCGAAAAATCAGTCTATTGTATTTTTTGCAACAGATTGAAATTTTAAACTAAACCTTTTACAAATCAAATTTAAGCTTGAGAAATTCATCAAAATTTTATTAAAAAAGTAAAAACTTAAGTTCATCTGTTGTATGAAATTCAATCTATAATATCTTTCAATTCGACTTTGATAATCTCAGTTGATGATTTTTACATACATAATTAATTATACTTTTTATTACATCAATCTGAAAATGGATACTTTGGATATTTATTTAAAAAAAATATTTTTTTTCATGAAATAATGAAAAAATTTGAAAAATCAAAAAAATAAATTTGCAATGGTTGGATTTGATTCAAAAAATATTTAATTTGAAGATAAAATATGAGGTTTAAAAAGTTAACTTTAATTTTTACAATTTACACATTTCAAATTCAATATTTCACACTTCAAATTGGACGTTTCAAACCTAAATTTTAAATTCGCAAAGGGTTTAATTTGAAGTTTAAAATATTAAATATGACGTTTAAAAGGATGAATTTAATTTATACAATTTTCACACTTCGAATTAAACATTAATTTTATTCAATTTTTATAATTCAAATACAACATTTTAAACTTCAAATTGGACGATTTACACTTCAGTTTGAAACAAACAGTTTGAATCGTATTTGAATGAATTTTTATTTTATAAAATTAATTTTAAAAAAAATAAGATAGAGTAAATTAAATATTCTCACACATTCGATCAGTTCAAATAAAATTTATTGAATTTTAAACGAATTAAACATTAAAAAAATATATATTTAATCAAAACAACCCATTCCCCCGCGCAATTCAATCAAACCGTAATCCCCTCAAAAATCCACATTCCACCAAAAAAAAAATTCGAAAAGACCATGACCGGCACACGCAACGTTATTTTTTCCGCGTATTACATAATAGTGATATTCGGTTCGAATTTCTGGCGAAAATTGTTCGGTTATGGGAGCGTGGTGAACTAAACGGTCCGCAGATTCCGGTTCGAGTCGTAAATCACGTTTTCCGCATAAATATGTAGGCCGCCCACTGCCCGCCCTGACCGCTAACAGTCAGAAAGGGATGGGCGGTTAATAACGTTCGATTTCCATATTGGGTTTCGTTATAGACTGCGTCCAAGAAAAATGGTACAAGGGAGTTTTTTAATTTCGGGAAAGTTCGATGGCCCAAATTTATCTCGTGTTTGATTTATTGGGCGCGATGCGGTTTCAGGTGCGTGTGTGGTGGGTTGTTAGAATGTGGGAGTTTTTGTATTTTGAATAAAGGTTAATGTTAAATGAGTGGATTTTGTGAAGTTCGAGAGATAAAATGCTTGATTTATGATCAAAGAAAGGTCGTAGGTTCAACTTTGGAATGAATTTTTTTTTAATAATTCATATATGAAACTACGCTTTGATCTTAGTCAACAAACTGAAACTGTATAAAATTGAAATAATATGAAAATTTATGAAATGTTTCTCAGTGGAGATTCATCAGATTTTTCTATTCTAAATAATATGTGGGTAGCATTGATAATATCCATTGTACACAAACAATATTTTTGTTATAATCTTATTTTTTCTGACAAAAGAAAAGCGTAACCATAACAGCGAATGAAAATACTCAAAAGAAACATTTCTTAACTTAAAAATAACCACGTCGGACAAAAGAAACCGCAAAAAATATCTATACACACTTTCAATCCGCACAAAAAAGCAACTGTTGCTCGAAAATTATTTCACCATTGACTCGCTTGATTTACGCCCACACTAAGCCGCAATTTTCCCCCTTTTCCATCGGACCACATGCAACAGACCAGCCAGACAAGCGACGTCTCCCATTCTCGAAGCATTTCTCGTTTTAACAATGACAAACAGTCGTCTTCGCACGTCGGGACGTTAAAAAAGCACCAAAAACACAGATAATCTTTCTTCCGGCGAGAGGCGAGCCTTCGCCGCGAGGATTATCCGTCTTATTTCCTGCTTATGCGAAAAAGTAATTCAGGATTATTCTTAATCCCGCGCCGCTGAAAAAAAGGGATGCAGCACACATACGTAAAAGTTTACGCACTTGTATATAAATATAAAACACACTAATGGCCGCGGGAGGCGCGAAGTAATTCCCTTTGACTTCACTGTATAATGCTCGGGAGGAGAGGTCTATTTGTCATGGCGGGAGTGTTGTGTCAAGAGAAAATACGTGATAAAAACTGGGAGTATTTCTTATTCCGGTATTTTTTTATCCTGTTCAGGTATCGGCAAATAACGACCCGCGTGCCAAATCCGGCCTGCTGTCATTTTTCAATCCGGCCCGCAGGCTAATATTGTTTTCAAAAAATTTAGAATCTCTTTAGAAATTCTCATCCTCAAAATAAATTTCTGCAAATATATCAGTATTTTCTGAATATATTGTTAAACTACAGTTACTGAAGCGTTTTTCAGGTCTGTGAAAAGTGTAAAAAACGTTTTCATATTTCAAAATTCATTGAACTGTATAATTGAGGAGCTTCTATCAGACCTTCAGTTGGAAGTGATTGTTCTTCAATATTATGTATTTTGTAAAATTTTATGTTGTTATTGATAGTATAGATTCAATAAAAAAAAATTGCCTGTGGCGCTATTACTTCATAATTATTTTCTTGATATTACCTGCATATAAATATTTTTTTTGAAAAACTAGCCCTTGAATTTTCAAATTACTATTTTGAGATCAACAAGATTTAACTTTTTTAAATTTTGACTTTTTTATCGTTCTTCGAATAGAATTACTCATATAAAATCATCAAGTTCATTACCCGGCCCGCCGAGTCTCAATTTTTTACAACCCTTTCCAAAAAAAGTTTACCAACCCCTTCCACAGGTAAAAACGAAAGGACATGCCAATTTTTTTATCAACAAAGATTTTAAACGCATTGAAAAAGACGCCGATGAAAAATGGTACTACATAGACTATATAGAGCCGATCGACCGAATAGTTGGTTTTTCCGAGGCTTCCGGATAAACGGACGGATGGAAAATTATTAAAGGGACCGGTGTAACGGATCGGCACGCATTTAGGCGTTATTAATCAACGATGTCGACGAGGGCCAAAAAGACACTTCCCGCATGGTCTCGAGGGCCCCAATCTCGCCGGCAATTTTTCCACGATGAAAAATGTGCGGACGCGTGACTAAATTCGGAATTGCCCCTATGCACAGAAAAGTTTTTCCGCCTAAGACGTGGCCGTGTCGCGTTGTTTCACGTAAAATATTTGATTTTCGTGTGTATAAATTTGCGACATGTTCTCGATACGATTATGAGATATGTTTTGTATTTGTATTCATCATATTGGTATGTTTTCTATCGAGTTTTTGGAGTGAAACTTCTAGAGGTGCGAACTGGAAATTAAGTCATCATTTTGTGATAATAATAACACAGATATGGATGGGTAAAATTTTTTTAAATTGAATAATGATTTCTTATAGATTTCAATATGTAAATTAACGAAAAAATAATTTTAAAAAATCCATCACGTGCGGTTTTTTAGAAATCTTATTAAATTCTACCTAAATACCAAGCTGCTATTCTTTAAAGTGTTACACCACCTTTCCAATCGGAAAATAAATTTAAAAACAATTTTTTTTTTGACGCAGCTTTTAAGTATATAAAATAATTTTTATTTTATATATATACATAGCAGTTTTATAAATAATTTAAAATAATAATAAATTAAAAAATGAATAAAAACGACGGGGATGTGAGTCATTAAATAAGACTCTCTTTTGAAAATCTTGTGCACAAGATATCTTAAGATTTACTTGACCGATTGTGTTAAAATTTACAACACATATTTTTAATAATATTACCAAGAACAAAATTGAGGAATTTTTTGAATAAATGCCATGTTCATAAGTTATAATTTTTTTAAACTCAAAAATTCGATAAAAAGGTTTTTTTTATATTCCTTATATCTAGAAAACTTTACGCGATAGAAAAAAACAAATATCATATTCGAATACAGCACCCAAAAGTTACTTTTCAAGCAAACACTTTTCAAAAAGGTCAATTTTGCATACCTGTATAATTTTTTCTTATATAAAGATTAATGATATGTTTTATAATATTCTAATTGATATTTTTCTCATATAAAACTATATTTATTAAATAAAATAAGTGAAATTTAATATTTTGTTATTATTAGTTAGAATATGATACGGTCAGTTTCATGCGCCCAGAAGAAAATAAGATATTTTTCGAACAGAGGATGAAAATATAATATTTCTACTTGAAAGAAATTAAATTCTATTTATAATAGCAATCAACATCAAGCATCTAAATATAGAAAATTTATTCTGAGCTTATCCAACAGTAAAAAAATATCAATTCAATAATATACCTGCAGAAAATTCAAAATACTCTAATTGAAATCAACTTGAAAGTATTCCTCGCTAAAGAGGTCACGTTTTTCGGGCAAAGAAGACACGAAACGAAGGTCGCATATTTTATTTTCTATAAAGCCAAAAAATCCGAATAAACGAAGCCGCCATACGTTCGAGTCTTTTGAACGTTGATGGAGATTTTTCCAATCGCTGGAGATCAACCCTCTTCGCTCTCCATTTAGCACGAAGCTCATTTGGTCGGAGCTTTATCGGATCACGAGTTAATATCCTCGCTTTTTCTAAGTATATCGTACACAGTTCCTTTTTGCCGGCGGTATGCTAATGCCATGCTTTCGATATATACATTTTTTTTCGTTGATTTCCCCTGGCTCCGTATACTCGAACCTGACTCGTGTTTCATCGTATAATATCAGTACGAAATCCGCAAAATATATATATTCCGAGTGTTCGAAAAATAAAAATATAGAGTCAGCTTTCTTTGGCTGAAACAAAGTAATTTCATAAAATTTTTCCGATTGATTTTATTGCAGGTCCGATGTTTACCTTTTTATTGCGGCCGTCAATTTTTACGATTGTTGTGTGTTGAAGGAAATTTTAGCGATCGAATAAAAAGTATACTGTCGAGAGCTCTCTTTTAAGAGGCATTTAATTAAGAAAATTCGATTTCGCTTATTTCGAAAAATATTTGCAGTCGTTAAATTAAAACCGAACACCAAAACGAGCAGGACGAAACTCGTGAAAACTCATCCTCTCTATATATTAAATATTTTGTTACACAGTTTTCATGCGCTGAAAGAGCTTTGAGTTTCACACGTACACAATAGATGAATCAACTAACTTTCATCCAGACAAATACGAATGTTCGTATATTTTATGTGAATAAGCATTAAATTTTGTTTTCAAACTATAAAATAATATTTGCCCATTCGCGAAATAATGGAAGTTTCTTTCGCCATATTATATTTATTTTCACACTCCACCTACGCGATATTTTCGGAACAAGAAAAAATAATATAATACGGTTTATTCGTAATAATCTTCCGCGTAATATATAACGTATCAAATGTGTATTCGGTGATTTATCGGTCCTGAGCGAAATAAACCGGCCATACGCACGTAGCTCTGGATACGTGAAGATTTAACCCATTGCGAGAAGAAAACAATAAATTACAGAACTCGCAGCGAATCAAAAATATACGAAAGCATATAAAAACTGAAGCGTTACGACACTTTTTGCGAATATAAAAATATTCATCTGCTCGGCTTTCGCTCACAATAAGCATAAACGGAACGGCAGTAAAGCGGAGACTTAAATACTAGTATAACGAATTTTTTGCGCGCTTTGAAGCGGAAAAGTCGGAAAAACGGAACGCCGAAAGCAAATTTGCTCCATTTTATGTGCACACGGATGTACTCGTAGATTTTACAAGCACTTCGACCATACGCACGTAGCTCTCGGATTTAACCCGTTGGGGTCCGCGGTGTTTCAAAAGCACATAAAACACACAAATTCAATACGCGCTCGCACTTTGAAACGAACGGATGAGCCGAGCGAGTAAAAGCTCTCCCTTCCATATCCCGCTTTATTACTCCATTGCCGAAGCGTATGAAACGGCAATGTTCTTTGAAATTATTGTGTTATTATATTATATATATTGTATCGCTTCTCTTATGATTAAATAACCTTTAAATTATATAAACAATATTTAAAAAAAAAATTCTTTATTTTAAATAATATGCGTTTACTCGTTAAAAAAATTTGTTTAAATATTTTTTAACATTTGATCCAAATACAATTGAGAATAAAATTTAGAAATAAACAATTTTATTAGTGTTGATAAATAATTAATACATCCAAAAAAAAAAATTCTCAGAGAAATTTAATAAATACATATTTTGATTTAGAAAAGCTGAGTAAACAGTCTACCTTTGATCATGAGATATTCAAAAAACAACATTGTTGTACTTACAGCTTTCAGAATCGTCTAGTTTTATTACATTCACATAAATAAATCTAAGAATTAATAATTCATATTTTAATTACAATCAAAATACAAAGATAAATTTATCTACCAATGTTTTAAAAGATATTCAGATACAAACATTGAAATTTATATTATTATCATTCTCAGACTATTAGATTCGAACGACTTATCTTTTTGAATTAAAAATAATTTTCTTTTCAAAAATATTGCAAAGTTTTGTACAATTTTACTCTAATCTAAAGAAAAGTTTATGTTTCTGTTACAACATTAGACTCATTTTATTTTAAAATGATACATTATATGGAGCACTGTATATTTTAATGCCTTATTCTTGTTATCAAAATATTCTAGAATTAAATTAGAAAATTCATCCTTAAATGTTAATTTTGCAATAATTTAATTATTTTAGTTACACAAACATAAAATATAAATTTATTGAAATGAAAACTTTCATGAATATACATAGTTCCATGATAAAACTACAAAACTTCAAAGAGTTAATTCAAAATTTTCCATTAAAGATGCGATAAATTATAATATGAAATATTCCTCTCAGCCAAATATATAATTTAACATTCACTTAACTATCAAGAATTAATATAAAATCATTTCAAAATTGAGGAAAAGAAAATTTTCAAAAAAAATAATCTTTTGATAAACATTATCGCCCAAATCAACACCACCCACAATTTAGACCATTTGAAAAACCTCATCCTCGACTCTGCCACGAGAAACTAAAACAGCATCCACCAGAAATCTTTGAAAAGAAATAATATAAAATCATTTCATAAATGAGGAAAATAAAATTCTCAAAAAATTATTTTTTCGAAAAACATTCAGTTCCTTATCATCAAAATCAACACCACCTTCGAATCGGACTATTCAAAAAACCTCATCTTCAACTTCACCACAAGAAACTTAAACAACAACCACCAAAAATCTTCAAAAACCATTCCAGTTCCTTATCACCAAAATCAACACCACCCCCAAATCCGACCATTCGAAAAACCTCATCCTCGGCCCCACCACGAAAAACTAGAACAACATCCACCAGAAATCTTCGAAAACGACCATCTTTTGTTCGATTCGTTTTACAGCCGCCGCGAGCTGGTCCATAAAGAGGGCCGCGCGCGTGCCGCCACGCACTCGCGTGATAAAGGGCGCATAAATTCGCGCAGAACGGCCCCGCAAAGGGCCGAGAACGTACAGCCAGGGCCGGCCCCAGATTTATGTGGCCGTGCCGGGGCCCTGATTCACGTCGTCGACGCGAAAGAAATAATTCGAGAGCCGAGAGCCGTCCAAACACGGCCATCAGTCAGATGGGCGGGGGGTGGTGGGTGGTGCTTATGCAGGGAGAAATAATGGTGAGGGGGTATGGGGTTGGTTCTATGGTTTTGGGTTTTTTGCGTTTGTGCTGTTCGCTGTGTTTAATTTTGAGAGTGTTTGTGTTTTGGAATTTTATGATTGTTTGTTGGAAATTTATTTTTAGAAATTTGAATGAAAATTTTGGTATAGGAAATTATTAATGTATGAAAGTTTCTTTTTGGTTGAATGTACTATTTAGTTTATTCAGTTAAATGAAATTTAGTGATATGTGACGCAGTAAGAAAATGGAATCAATTTTGCATCATTGAATTAAGATTATTAAAAAGGAATATTTTCCGAAATGTTTGCAAAGATACTACTTCTTATCACATGTGATAAAAAAGAATTACCTAACTTGATCGTACTAAAAAAAAATTCTATCATAAAATGAATATTATATAATACATCCACGTTTTATATGATTATGATTATATAAAAAAATAATTCAATATATAATATAATAAATATATATGTTCTAAATATATATTTTGTGACAAATTACATTTAGTCGAAACTAAATGGTCAACCGGGTCAATTAATACGACAATCAATGTCGAATTAGAAACGAACTGCGTTGATTGGGTCATTAATTGGTATACGACATGTTTAATCAGCATCAACAAAACGATTTTCTATACATAATATAATATAATATAAGACGAAGCAATATCGAAAATTGCGCACGAGAATGAGCGAAAAAATGAGGAAACGCACTCGGAAGCGATGGTCATTACCCGTGTACTGTTCCCGGAAAAGGTCCAATTTATCCGCGCAAATTACCGACGCATTATTTAAATAATGTATAAAATAATCTCCTATTCCGCCCCCGTAATCCGCCCTCTCCAGCCCATCCAGCGCTGATACAAATGTGTCCCAGTAGCGCCCTTCATCCCCATTAAGGGGCGCATTTGAATACTTTACTATACAACTTAACCCAAATTTTATTCTCGACCGGGGCCATCTTGTTAAGAATTAACAACGGATTCGTGGCTTTCCATAAATTTGCGAGCGCCGCGGCCGCGAATTTATCGAGCTGCGAGAGATTTTCCGCGAGCGGAAAAATCGCGGAAAAATAACGAGCAACCCTCTTCCGTGTCGCTTTTTCCCTTTGTTTTTTTTTTTTTGGAATTTCCACGTTTTTTTCATATACAATTTGAATATCGATCATAGTGGTTAACTAGGTTAATTTGATTGAATTTTTTTTCGGATGATTCAATTGAAATTTTCCATGCGTCAACCGACTTGAAAGCTCTGAAACTTCACATCACATCAAGAACCATTAACAGCGAAATACCTAGGTCTGGTTATTGGTTATTTTCTAATTTTTTCGTATAACTGGATCAATACGAACATCCCTCTTCCGTATCGTTTTTTACCTTTGTTCTTTTAAAGAATTTCCACGTTTTTTTCATATTCAATTTGAATATCGATCATAGTGGTTAATTTGATTGAATTTTTTTCGGATGATTCAATTGAAATTTTCCATGCGTCAACCGACTTGAAAGCTCTGAAACTTAACATCACATCACAGAACCATTAACAGCGAAATACCTAGGCCCGATTATTAGTTATTTTCTAATTTTTTTGCATGACTGGATCGATAAAAAAGCGCTCTATTATGAGGCACTAAAACGGTTGGCGACGGCGGTAATTTCCGGCCGACAATTATCGAGTTATGGCCGCACGGAAAGTCAAACAAAATTAAGTCTCGAGGGTCAACTCGGGGCCGAGACGGCACCGTCTTGAATATATATTAAAAATTAACTACTATTTAATTAAACGTCAAAAGCTTTTCAAATTGAAAATTTAACTTCGCAGCGCGCCCATATCTGCGTAAATTGCGCGCTAATTTTTACGACTTGGCGATCGTAAAACGGTCGAATTTGCACGTAAATTGATCGCAAATACGACTCGCATTATACAATTGTGCTTTTCAATTGTTCGAATTTATTCATTTTATTCACGGTCCGTCAACGGCACACATTTTGCATATCGCCCGAATTTATTTCTTCAATGTTTGTTGCAAACAAATCATTTACTATTCAAATGAAATATTTCATTCCACATTCAAAATAGATTATTATCGACACAACTATATACATATATATAATTCTATTGCTATTCATTACCGATTCAATGCACTAATTCGCAAAATTAAATTAAATTAAAAAAAGGTTCTTTTATTTTACCTGTGATCTTAAGCGAAATCCAAGTCATGCGTTTTAATAAAAGCTTAATTCGAATTTGAACGTCGACAACAGCCCAAGGCACATACCTCGCTCCTTATAAACGAAAAGAGCAAACAAAACGGTTAGTTAAATTTCCATTTAACTGCAATCTGCCCCCAAGACTCGTAAAGGCTTGTTTGTGCATTCACGCGACGAAACGATCAACGCGAAATTATTACAATATCTAAATTTCCCGCCACTAAACCTTCGCAGGCATAATTCAATTAGAACGACCGCGACCCGATTAGCCGCAGATTATATTCAAATTTTAATCAAAAAAAGGGGACCCGAAGTATTGACGCCGAAAATCGATCGCACACACACACGCCGCTTAATGGGGACATTAGTTTTTATTTATTGCACAATGAAGGCAATCTGGTTTCGCGATTCTCCCGCCGCGATAAGGGCCGTAAATTAGCCTATGAAGTGCTTTGCATAAACAAATCTGAACGGGTCGCTTTAGGGCAGGCCGACACGGAACCGCGGTTCCGAACAGGAAAAATATTGTTTTCGGTTCCGGTTCCGGGCCCCTTTCGCGGCCAAACGGAGGAAATCAAACATCATTAGGTGTTTGCATGAAAAATGACATGGGTTTTTCGGCTGCTCCCTTTTTTCAGGGGTTTTTTTTCAGCCCGTAGACGTCGGGAAAAGGGTGGACTGACATCCGATGACGCTTCCTGGACACTGGAAATGGGAAAAGAACCCTTCATCTGTCAACTCTTGACTATTTTCGCGAGCTTTTTTCCCGTTCGTTTCGGGAAATGTCAATAATGCGAAAGCTCATCGTCATTTATTCGTGTGTGCTTCGAGTGAAATAGATATTCGAGTGAATGAAGCATTTCTAAATAGAAATGCTATTTTTTCGATTAGAATCGAATAGTGAAATTTTTCAATGTTCAATTTGAACTGACATGAGCGCGTGCATCGAAAATTCAGTGTGATATTTTTAAATTCCCTTTTATCTTTCATGTGAAATATTTACGTGCTGAGCTGAAAACATCACACAAACGTTTATTTATCCAACTAAAATGCATATCAGTCATCAAACGAATATTAAATCTATAAAACGAGTAAGCATTGCACGCGAAAGTTCCGCACGTGATACATAATAAGGGGGCGCAATAAAAGTGCAGTATAGCAAAGCCATTTTGAATATCGGTAACGGAATCGTGTAGTAAATAAATTCAACAAAATATTATGCATGAAAATGAAAAATGAAACTTTCGTACGAGTTACACGCAAAGTACTTAAATTATATTCATTAAAAGTAAATAAGGAAGACCGTACATGTTATTGGATAAAATCGAAAATATAGGTAGAGTAAATTTAACGAGAAATTCTCAAAAATATTTGATCTAGTGGTGGATAGTTAACAATTTCGAACGATATTTTTGTAATTTAAATACCTAAATACAAGTGTTACACTTCAAATTAGAGGTATTACACATCAAATTCGACTATGGAAAAGTATTATAAAGACCATTGCCATAGTAATCAATGAAAATTTTCACTGAGTTATTGTTTATTTGTTGAATTCTATGTGTAAAACGTCCAATTTGAATTCTTAAAACTGTATAATACAATATGAACATAATCAAGAGTCGTTAAAAGAAAATGAAGATGAGCATATATTCAACGATTTGATGAAAGCGAAAATATACGTGAAGTAAATCCGACGAAAACTTCTCAAGAATATTTGATCCAATATTGGATATCAACCAATTTCAAGCGATAATTTTTTTTTTTAATTCTTCAAAACCTAAACACAATACTCACAAAACATATAAATAAACAAATCCGCACACAAAATAGAATAATTCCGTCATTTCGTTCGAGCGAGCACAGGCTTATGCGGATAACGCGATCGTGTACGCACAAGGGAGGCGAACGCGAAATTAAATAACAACTCTAACGTTCCCTCCCGTCCCCAAATCGGGAAGCATAGGTTACACCATACACCACACAATATACCCCATACAATATACCCAAACAAACGCATCGCCCACACACCGACAGCGATTTTAACGTCGGCGCAAAACGCTTTCATGTTTGAGTTTCGGCATTTGAATCCTCATTCCGTATGTTCTTTGATTACGTACAAACACGGATCACGTACGCGGCGCGAGTCGAGTACGAATCCTTATTAGCCCGATTCCCTTTGTTGCCTGTGTGTACGACTTTGATTCTCCTTTTACTGCTTTAATTTCGAAAAGGAGATCTTTGACGTGCTTATCCCTCCTCCTGCGATGTCTCTTGTTGTCGCGAAATCCTCGGAGTGGTGCGCACCGAGCGTGTCATTCGTTTATTCTTTGAGAATGTGTGCTTCGTTTCGATAGCGGCTCTAATTATTGTTGATTTGTCATACTGTAATATTATGTGAACCTTTATTTTATATTTGGACGTATCTCCATTTTTTTTTATTTTGAGGTTTTATAATGAAGAATGCGTTCTTCAATATTTCAGAATTCCGTTGACCTGTAACATATTTCTCTTTTCTTAGGTCCAGACATATCGAATTTAAAAGTAGTAATATAAATTTTTGAAACTGAAAATTGGTTACGCTACTTTCATTTATATCCACGCTTAAAAAACGTTATGTGATATATGTATTATATTATTTATGAAAGTGGTGTAAAAGCTAATTTTGAAAACAACGTATTTAGTCTAGATTTAAGTTAACATGGATTTCCTCTTTGTATAATACATATAATGTTTTTATAATAAACAAATCCAACACAGTATATTCCTACGAAATTAACGGAAAATATTTTGTTGTAAAATATTATTCTCATATATTATATAATTTGTATAGCAAACGACAGAAAATGAAATCAGAACCATTTTTGGGATCGTTTCATCAAACAAATGATTTAACTTTCATTTTTGGGTCAAATGGTTAAATCCCCACCTGAGACTATCAAGTAGGTGTTAAAAATGGAGTCCTAACATTCTTCTATTATCTTATCATTATATTGATAGTTCGTGGAACATACCATTACCTACACCTGATTAACATTCAAAGTAGACATCCATATTTACTTAAATCTAAGCTTTTCTCATTTTTTCAAAATGGGTATTTATGCCACTTCATACAATTCTAGAATACAACAGAAATGAAGTGAATGCATCAATAACCGGTTGTCTCCTTTGTACATATCAAAATAAACCAGAATCCGCTTACCTAAATATAGAAGTCCATCACTTGATCGATTTTCATGCACACGAATCTAGGACACTTGTACAAATATTGTGTTCGAATTGATTTCGAAGCGTTCTCGTGTTTTGCTTACATTAGTAAACGATATCAGATCGTATGCGTATACAGCGCGTTTGCCCGGGAACATATGAAAATATAATATGTTAATGCGATATTAATACGTATGGATTCTTATAAAGTATTCCGTTGAATCGTATTCATTATTGCAAGGTTGTACATGTGTTCAACTGTTGAACGTCGGTATTTATACGTTGCGCGTTATCGCCTTTACCCATCTCTTCATTATAAGACGAAGCCTTTCAATTTTACGATTCGACATTTTCCATTGTGTTCATTTTACGTTTTCGTACATATCGAGAGGTTTTCAATTAATTTAAGTATTCTTATTCACGTTATATTGAAAAAATTCTATTATAGTTTTACATAATGTGACCTTGTACAAAAGGCTTCGTTTTTATAATATAAATTCGTTTATAGTATTTAAAAAAAAAACTGTTCACGCAAATTAGAATACATTTCAAAAGGATGAAACTCTTTTGTACTTTTTTTTTTGAAACAAAGTAATTTTTTAATAAAACTCACAAGATAAATTAGAAAAATAGATAATTAAACGAAAACTTCAAATAAAATTTTAATTAATTTTAGTTAGGCTAAAATTGCGTTCATGATTAATTAAAGAGACTTAAATAAATAACTAAGTGAAATTTTGTTTTAATGTCAAAAGCTTAAGTTTTCACTAAAGATTTCTTACTCGAGAAGACGAAACTCGCGCGAACTTCAATATGTTCAAGCAAACTCATACAGACTCAAAAGTGTTCTTAATTTTAAACCTACTAATTCAACTTAACCCAAATATAGAAATCACACACTCAAATCTCTCATACCAATCCAAAAACTATCCATCAAAAATCTTCGCATATTCATAAAATCACTCACTCACATTCTCAAACAAGCAAGTCATCTCATCATCGCACACCTCGCATAATTTTCCCTCAAAAAAAACCTGTACATCCTCCGCAATCGGCCCGAACTCGAACGGTCGTGAACGTTCGATAATAACAACCGAATCATCGTGATGTCGGCCATTTTTCCACATCAAAAATGCGACGTCGTGATTTATGATGGGCGTCGCGACGCCTCGCCGCGGCCATTAGACGCCGCGGTGCGTCGAAAGTGCGAAAATTTTCGCGAATTTTCCGTCCCTCGTAGCTGCGAATTTTTCCCGTTTTATTCGGGGATGTTATGACGCGTGACGCGAACTGATTTGCCTAATTTTTTATAACTAAACGAAACGTCGCATATATATTTTTTTTTATTAAAATTGTCGTTTATCGCTGCGCGTTTCGTTGAAAATTGGTTTTAATTAAGATGTTTATTTTTTGAAGGTTCATAAAATTGTCTGTTGTGTATCGTTTTGTTCTACTGATATATGTATACTTGGGTCTGTTTTTATGCGATAGATATGTTACATGGGGAGTCGCATATAAAAAATCTGCACAAAAAAGACTTGAACTGCATATAAAAGTGAAGGTTAGGTTCCATTACTTTTAAAAATCGCATAACTTCAAATCAATGTGATAGAATGTATCAAAAATCGCATAAAAAAAGTTTATAAAAAATTCATATAAATAAAAACACAATACATATTTATTTTAGAATTGTTTTATTAAAGTCTATTTTACACGATAATCGTACGAATTATCATTCTCAGTCAGCATACATATTTATGAACATACATATATCAGAACTATCAACACTAAATGATAATAATCGGCATGGTTTATAAACTTGGCCCAGATCACTTTCATTACTGGATGGAATAACCAGTTCATTATATTATACTGGTGTTGAAGGCAAGTTTTTCTTACAATTAGAATTGTTATTAATTTCGTAATTTTTAAAATGTAATCGGTGATTAAACTTTGCGACGATTTAACCATTAATTTTTTAACTTGCACTACGATTGTAACTTGCACTAGTGTTACTTTTAGATTTTTTTATGCGCATTCGCATTAAAAAAGCTTTGTCTTTTATAGAAAATGAGGGATAAATTCCACTATTTTTTAAAACCGCATAACTTCAAAATCGCATAAAAACAGACCCAAGTGTAATTTTTGTCGTGGCTCTTTCGCCACAACCTTCTTATTGTTCGGCGAAAAGTAGAAGTCGACGGGTGAATTTCGAAGATTAAAATAATCATGAAACGGTGCAAAATCTTCACAAAACTCGGACGAAATTTCAGGCTTTGTTTCTTGCGAGATGATTAATTATGGACTAGGCGAAGCGAGAGAGCAGACATAGAAGCCGTCCTCGCATTCGTAAATATCCATTACTTTTTTTTATACGCGACGCGGACATTTTTTATGGGTTGATGCTTGTAGCGAAAGTGAGATCGTTCTTACCGAACCGAAATCCATTGTTTCGCATTTGAAAACGGCAACGGTCTCCGCTTTATAAGGTTTAACCGGGTGAATCGTGGATAGGAAGATTCTAAAATAAATGTGGACAATGCTGGTGTTGTTAAGGCTCCTGTGAGAGATGACTCCGCCATAACAAAGGGGTGTGTTCTTCGTCCCGGTGCTGCCTTTTCTTAGTAAGAGTTCTTTTTATTTGCCTCTCACGACCTTCCAGCTGATTGCCTTAGTTTGCAGACTATGCAAATTTCATATCCGAAAAAAATGTATAATGGTGAAAAAACGAGTCGAAAGTTCAGTAAACAGCTACATATATGAAAAAATGGTTTGTTAGTAAATGAAATAAACGCTGACTTTCAAAATGTAAATCGTATATCAAAATGGATAAAATGAGTTTTAAAAAATGTATCAGGTGCTTCGCTTTATGCGAAGATTAACTGATTAATATAGACATTCAAACAAATTGTAGAAAAATAAGAATTTTACGAAATTTTATGTGACCGCCAAGCGCTTCAGTGTCAGTATCGGTGAATTTGCAAAATTCTTAAATCCCCTTTGTCAAATTTGGTACGAACTTCTTAAGCCGTTTAAAAATACGCACATAAAAACTTCTTTCTACTTTATATCTCCATAATAATCCTGACAGAAAAAAACTTTTTTTCCTTTGTTAATATCGATCTCGAACATTGTCAGTATTTCAAAAATGTTATCACTTTTTTTTTTCAATTTACAATAAAATTTTATACAATCGATTCTATTCACAAAACACATTAATCCTTCGCATAATTGAATTAAATTTAACAAACGTCGAACGATCACGCATCGACTCGAAACACATACAAAAAACGTTTCGCTTAACAAACACGATTAATCGTGTTATTATATTATACAATACGTCCGAACACATATAGTGATGCATTAAAAAACCATTATTATACACATTTTTTTGTATTTTTCTCGGTTAGTAGGAGAAGCTTTCAACGCGATCGGAATCAACACGGCCGCGCGTGAAAAACGAATGGTTTTTCTGACGCATTAGGGTCATAATGATCATAAAGAAATATCCCGAATTTTTTTTATATATATATAATATAACACGGTTCAATATTAGGTGCTGAATTGGTGAGGTGGGCGGAAACGTCCAGCACGCGAACCTTTCTGTAGAACAGATGTTTAAGTATTGACCGTCGACAATTGGTGCCCTCAAGTAAATATAGTACCTGAAGCGGAACAAGAATTCGATATGCACACGATTATTGTTAGCAAGAATTTAATTCGTTCGGATTGAGAATTCAATAGAATGTTTTTGAATAGAATGGTTTTTTTTTAAATTCAGATTAAGCGAAAAATCAATCGAAACGCTTGAATGATCAAATCCATTCAATAAAACAAGAATACAGGTATCGCCCGATTTATTCGGTAGATACGTTCCGCGAAAACCCGCGTAAATTGAAATCACGTAAAAATAAATGTATGTACCCATACAAAAAAATGGGATAGGTTCCAGGGCAAAAAAAAACGCGTAAATTGAGACATGAAGTCTACACTAAATGGGAAAACTGGTTCAGAAAATCCTGTAAAAAACGTCTAAAAAAAAATGAAGTGAAATAAAAAATATAACTAAATTAATTAAAAAAAATGAAATAAAATCTCATCTCATAAGCTTTAGCAACAGACGACACTTTTTCTCCTTTTTGTGAGCGATACAAAATTTCGATCTTTCTTATGACTTTTCTCTTAACAGGCAGCTTTTTAGATCCGTTTGACATTATAGGGCTGTATTAAAAATATGATTTAGTGAAAATATACTACAAACGAAAAAAAAAAACAAATAATATGTAAGTATTTTTACCATTTGTATATAAAAAATTAAGCGAAAATGTATTGCGTTACGCTTACACAACAAAAACAAACTTCAGACTAATTAGCGAGATGCACTGCTTAAGGAAACGGGAGAGGGAGGATAAACGGTCATCGATATTGACGTGCGCCCGACCGTTATTTTTATCTTACTAAATAATTTTTACTTAATTAAATAGATGTCATTATGCAATATTATAATTAATTAATAAATTTAAAAAAAAATTGCTTGACCACGTTAAAGTGAAATCACGCAAAACAAGCACCACGTAAATCGGGGGATACCTGCACGTAGATTTCAATTATAAAAAAAAACGCTTTTAAATTAGATTTTATAATAAGACCTCATCACACAAGCATATCCTATCTAAAAAATAATTAAAACTTATCAAATTCCGAGCCGACCTCGTCGAGCCGACCCGGCGTCAAATTGGCCCATCAGCCTTCCAAAGTGGAAATAACCAGAGCATTTGGACCGAAAGAGACGTTAAAACAGTCGCGTTAACACGTTCACCGCCGCCGATTACGTATTTACGCTGCGAAGGCGGCCGCTTCCGCATCCGCCCATTACGAGGGCGGTTTTAACGCGGCCCGCGGATCCAGATTGGGATAATTGCACGTGAATATTTCAAAATATATGCCGCGAGTGTAGTGTGTTGGACGTGCAGGGGCGAAACTCCCAATTGGACCTATGAATGAGGAGAAAATTAAATTCGAAACTTTTCGGTGGGTTGAATTGAATTAATATATTAATTTGAGGCGGATCGTTTTAAGTGAATTGAAATTAATAATGTATGGTTTGTTCAAATTTATAATCGAATTAGAGTTTTTCAAAAGATCAGAAACAAGTAAGAAAACCGTATTACACCCATCCACGTAAATACGTGGAAGATACGTTACGGGATAAACCACGTAAAAAAAGTAAGGACCCATAGAAAAACATCAGTCAGATTCTAAAGTAAAAACAGCGTAAAGAGAGATTTTAAATCCATACTAATTGTAAATAGGGAGATTGATTCTGAAAATTCCGCATAAAATGGGTGTGAAATATAGGTGTTCGGAAAGTGTGAGTGCGGTTTAAAGCACTCACTCACTAAAGTGCACTCACACTTTCCGAACACCTAAATATTAAAAAAAATTCAAATAAGAATTTATTTAGTAGTTATAATTATCGTATGTAGATAGTATCTAAATACATATATCCTAATTATACATACATATATAATATATTAATTATTGCTTAAAATAAAAACGATATTAATTCATCTACATTTTCGGTATTGTCTATTAAATTTTAAAACAATATTTTTTTTTCATTTACGTTAGTTCAAAATAATTTTCATCATCATCATTTGTATTAATCAATTATTTAACATTCCGAGGAGAATACTCTATTTGGTCATGGGTAGTTTTTTTTATTTAGAAATTTGAGATCAATAATTGTTTTTTTTTTTCTTATTTTTTGTTGATAAATTCAAAATAGTCTATTATTTAAAAAAAAAAAAAATTTAGCCTGACCACGTTAAAATAAAACCGCGTAAAACGAGTACGGCATACATCGAGGAATAGTAACTTCAATAAAAATTAAAAGTTATAAAAAATTCATTAATAAAAAAATCAGAATTATTATAAGGTCGATTGTGACTTTCGATTCAGCGCTCTCAAAAGTGATGCGTGTGTGTGGGCGTGTATGCAAATTTAAACTCGCGTTTTTCCCGCCGTCCGAGAAGGGCGGCCTGTGGGGGGGGGGGCTCAAAGGGTGACGGGAGGGCGGTTTTAATTGGAATCCGCCCTATCGGGACGAGCGTAGGATTCGGATTCGAACAAAAGCAAAAAACCGGGTCACGAACCTTGTTTATGTTGTCCCACATCACGGATACAAAGCGAAAAACGGGAGCGTCTCTGCGATGTTAAATTTTTTTTTCGACCATTTTTTTTCCGTTCTGTGGTCGCGTTACGAGCGCGCTTATCAAAAGTTGTACTTTTTTTTCGTATTTTTAATATGCGTGCGCGTAAAAAATTAACGTGCGTCGAAAATGATCCCGGAGTAAGAGGCGAATTCGTATATTACTTTTTATATGAAATGGAATTTTTTTTTAAATCATATTATTAAACCATCAATATTTTCACTCAAATATTATATAATATGGGTGCGATTTAACTGTGTATTAAAAAAAATTGAGTCCTTAAAACGAATTACTTGTGCATTATAAAAACATATTTCTGGTGCATTAAAGAATCTCGTATTAAGCATTATTTTATTCATAGTGTGCAATAGAAAAAAAAATTATGCAGTATGACGTGAACATTAAAAAAATATGAAATGTGCAATAGAATGAATAGTTTGTGCATTAAAGTGACAGTAGGTGGCAACATAGCCTTTCTTGCCTTTCTTGCCTATAGGCAATACAATAAAACTGTCAACTGTCAAAAGTGTCAACGTTTATGTATAAACGGAATGACAGAACGTTAAACTTTTTCACAATTTGGTCCATTTTTGAATCAATGTTGATTTTGTTTGAATTAGGTTTGTTGCGAATAGATTCTATTATGAAATTTGTAAATAATGGTCGTGCGGTTGATATTTTTTGCAACATTTGCAATGTTGCAGTCGTTTACTTATATACATTTTAATGCACGTTTATTTGTTTTGTGGTACAGGTATTTTTTTCGAATACACACATTATTTTTTTGTAAGCACATTCGTTTTATTTAATGCTCAGGTTTAATGCACAATTATTTTTTATAAATGCACGTTTAATTTGTTCCTATATAATATAAACCCTGACATTGCTATATTAATTTTATGAACTCAATAAAACTAATTCATTTTCAGATACAAAACCAAATTGAAATTTCGAAATTCTATCCATTCTCCCTGAGTTCTTACTACGTGGCCATCACGATCACCTGCTCCGCGTGACACGTGCAATTGATTGCACATTGGACCCACGAACAAGAAATGATAGATGCAGTTTCGGCTGACGTTCGCAAAAACGACCACCATAAAACCCCCGTAGCTGACCGTGCTCTCTTGCACAAAACCAACCCAGAATTCCCGAAAAATAACAAGGAAAAAGCACCAAAGATCCCTCTTATTACTATCGACTTTTATACGGTTTACGGATAATCCCGGCCGGGATTTTGCGGTTGCAAGGATTCAGATCCTGTCGAATTTACATCTCGTCTCCGGTGTCGGCGATGTGCGGAAACTTTCGCGGAAATGCATTAGACAGGATTGAAGTTCTACGGGACGTGTATATGAGGCTGTGTT
Organism: Hydropsyche tenuis; assembly: GCA_009617725.1. Lineage (NCBI taxonomy): Eukaryota > Metazoa > Arthropoda > Insecta > Trichoptera > Hydropsychidae > Hydropsyche > Hydropsyche tenuis. The sequence continues at coordinate 24,365 of VTON01000143.1, read as the reverse complement.
GGAAAAGTTAGCGCACGACGACGCTCGGAACGGCGTCAAGGAAAAGATAAGGGTCCTTTTCCGAGGAAGCCTACATGTTTGTGTGTGTGTTGTGTGCACACGCATAGTAAGGCTTTATAGTTTACTTTCGTCGTATTAAATTTTTATGACGTTTTTCTTTCGCAGAGGAAGCGTCGAACGCGCGTATACGCTTTTGCGAGAATAAAATCTGGATTTTTTACGATGAAAATTTTCTTTTATGTATTTAATATAAAAAAATGCTGATCCTTAGTTACGGTCTAGTTTATGCAAGATTTTTTTGAAAATTCCTTTATACAAACTTAACTTATTATTTGTCGTGAAAGTATACGTATATTATAATTCAGTAGTTAATAGCTTAAGCTTGTTGAACGCAATGGAAAAATACTAATCACCGAAGTCAAACCAAAAACGGCACGATTGATACATTATTAATATCATTCAAAATTATCAAGAATTACCCTTTCCTTATCAATATGTATATCAACAAAAAACACACAAATATCCAATAAATATATAAAAAAAATCGTCCTGCAATAAAAACAGAGGACTTTTATAATGATAATACTTCAAACATCATGTCGATCAAACTACAAATCCCCACCCAAATACAAAATTAAATTCGAAAATTTCCAAACCAAATTAAATCACAACCAAAGCCTCTCGAATCAATTTAAAAACGCTCAAATCCCATCCAATCAATCCGATTTCGAAACACTCTACATTCATTACGTTCTAACTCAATCGAAACGCACAGGGCGCGATCGAATTAAATTTCACACGTGCAATTGAGCAAACCCCACCATATTTTCAACCCCACCGATGCACCACAGCCTCAATCCCTTCCCTTCGATCCGGGGGCGATCTTCAGCTGAAAATAGCATGAAAACACCGAGACGGGTTGTTTTCGAACCGCTTCACGACGATCCACTGAGGGTGGAGGGTATCGTATCGGAAAATAATGAAGCGTCGTGCAAAAGAAGGATTAGTGCCATCGAAGGGAACGCTCGTCGAGCGGCCTATAATTAATTTAGCCCCAATTTGCGGGCCCAAATTGGCGCTTATACCGTGCAAACAAATACTCTCCTATCGTATAACTCGACGTGTGTGATGGCGGTGTAAATATCGCTTTAGTGATGGCGTATACAATTTTAGAATGCGAGCGAGATTCGGAGTGATGTTAATTAGATATCGGCATGGTGGGCCCGAAAGTTGTAGGGGGTGTGTGGAGCTGAAAATTGTGATTTCAGCGTGTGCGAATTTGCGGCGTGTTGGGGATTGTTTGTTCGCGAGGAACGGCTGTGGTGTTTGGAGAATGGGTTTTTTGGGTATGGAAATTCGGTAGTGATTCTATGTAGACATGTGCTGCTGTAAAAAGTGAAATATGATCGTTTACTGATTCATAAGATTTTTTCGTGAGTGCAACCGCAAAAGTGCGTCATAAACGATTTATGGTGGCGCGTAATATGAGCAGTTCCGGTTAGTAGCATGCACATAAGGCGTTATTTGCACATTTCCTTAAATGGTCGATGCGGTTGAAAGATAAACCCTATTATATTTTACGAGCATATTTTCATGCAAAAATCTTGACTTTTACTCGCATAAAAATTATATAAAAAATATCGATATTACCGACCACCTATTTTATTATAAAATTCAATATAATAATTCCGTTGAACTAATCTAAAGAATCAGAATTTTTTCTAGACATAATTGACGTTTACAATCACCAATTCTCACACCTGTCAATGCAATTTCATGCAGTCCTTTTTATAAAAAAGTTTATAGACATTATTTTTTCATCACACAATAAAACAGATGTTAGGGTCACATTATAAAAAGTCTATTCACCTTTCTTATAATCTTACAAAAAAAAACACATGAACATCCAATTACAAACACTAGATACAAAACATAAAATCCCTCAAAAAAACATACAAATCTTTGAATTTTCAACCGACTTCTCCCGCTGACACCCAAACCTTCAACCGCCCCCAACCCCTTCACACCCACCCCCAAAAAACCACCATAAAAGCTCCGACATCCAGAAGAAGACACGGTGTCATCACGCTCAATCAGACCCGGCAAATCGGCGCAATATGCGCACTTTCGCCATTCCACACGATATTGTATAACGTTCTGGCAACATCTGCCGCTTAGCTCGCGCGACGGTTATTTCCGAACACCTGGTTGTATATTACAAGACACGCTCGCTCGCACACGTACAAGGTGACTAAAAACTTATCGAACCGGTACGCCGTGTGTGTGTGTGCGTTTGGTATTCATTAGAGTGGTAGGAAGATGATCGCTATCGTAACGGATGATGCTTTGGCGATTCGTTTGAAATCCGGTGGCCGTTGAGAATTGTAATTTTTATTTTTTATTTTGAAATTGTATGGTTTGATGGGTTTTTTTAATTGAAAAATGTTTTTAATGTATGAGTATATTCGCAAAAAAATGTATGTGAGATAAATTCGTGATATGAATAATTTTGTGATGGTTCGAATAAAGTCGATTTTTTTTAAATATAATAATATCAACGTATGTATAATATTATCGAAAACTATACTTATTATAAGCTTGCTAATAAATACACAAATTTATGCTGAACATAATTTAGTGATAATTGTCCACATGTGTTGCTAATATAGGCATGTTTTGCGATGGTTTTTAGTGTTTTCGTCATGCAGAGTAACCTATCCCTCGATTTACACGGTAGATAGGTTCCTGAGAAAAACGTGTAAATCAAAATTGTATATTTTTTAATGTAAAATTGCGTAAATCGAAAAGTACACAAAAAACGCATAATTTGGTTGTTTTTTCAAGCTTTTTACTAACTTAGGTTAGGTTAGGTTAATTTTAGTCTGAAATCCTAATTTTTGAAGTCCTAATTTTAATAAGCAATTTATAAAAAATTTTAATAATATATCATGGTCGACATCGTTTTGAGATTACACTTGAAACGTTAAACTACGACATAATGACAAACGTGCAGGTACACACCTTGTTGTTTACCTAACAGTAGCTCTTCTATTTTAGTTAGTGATAGAATTCAATGTTAAAATTATTAATGTTATTATATTGATTATTTTCAACATTTATTTTTTTTTAAACCGTGTAAAAGGGTAAACGTGTAAAAAAAATACCGTGTAAATCGAGAGATAGGATAATATTATCAAAAACTATACTTATTATAAGCTTGCTAGTAAACACACAAATTTATGCTGAGCATAATTTAGTAATAATCGTCCATATATGTTGTTAATATAAGCATATTTTGCGACGGTTTTTAGTTTTTTCGTCGTGCATATTACATATATGGTTCAGCTAAATAAAACAAAGCTTTTAATCTGCTTAAAAATACATTTTTACCATCAATTGATAGAATAGAGGCTATATGTTAAAAAATCAATAGCATTTTTATATTAAAACATCAACATGAATATGATAGTTTTAAGACTTTTAATTGATCATAGTATCACGAAATTAGACGTACCAGATTTGATCATTTGAATAAATGTTATACAAAATTGATAAATATGTACATTTGAATAATAGTTGAATGAAAAATAATGTAATTGTTTTATAATATTACACTTTTTTAATTATTTTAAATTAGAATATAAAATAATGTCAATGAACGCTTGATATTATGGAATAATCCAAGTTTCCCCTCTTATGAATTATATTTGCATCAATCAACTATAAAAAAATGAATTCGTTAAATTTTATCAAACCAAAATAAATTTGTGGAATGTAATTGACAAAAATAACAATTTCATTAATGTAGCGAATTCAAAAATAATAATAAACACCACATTAGATAGTGGACGCGAATGAAACGTAACAACTAATTGATGTTCCGAGAGGTTCGCCCGCTTGCGAAAAAAGCGATAAACATTCGCATCTTTCCGGACGAGTGTCTTTACAAATTGAAGAGCAAAAGCAAATTGGTGTAATTACGTTTCTTTGTCGTTATATTACTTTTGTTTTGTGCACAAATTGTAATTTATTTCGGTGCCGTCGAGCAACAATACGTAATTTAAGGATACGTCTAATTGCGAAACACAAACGAATAAATAGGTGCTCGCTCGCTTGCTTCGCCGAAAGCTTATATTATTCGCAAATAAAACAAATACATAATGAAACTTACGAAATTACGCTTTCATATATACGGATATAAATATGCCCATTTATATATTTTTAAGCGCTAATTTTTCATTCGCAATTCAGCTACGGGTTATTATCTCGCAATAAAAAGTCTCGAGATGAAAAGTGCCCGTTCGTAAGCTGGGAAATATTAATTTTGTTGTATTTCATTACGATATTTTTTCTTCTTCGGTGTTTTTCCGCCACTATCATCACGCCGTAAATTTCCCTTTTTAACGTTGACGCATTAATAAAAACTTTTCAATACAAATAATAAATTTTCAAAGTTTCGTCGTCGTCCGAGACAAACTCGAGCCAATAAATTCAAACAGAAATTGTGATAACAGTTTTTGCTCTTGGCACGCGACTCCAAATTAATCACATCCCATTTAACACTATGATTTTCCTTTTGCGTCTCCCGCTTTTTTACATTTGTCAGAAAAAAAAGTATATTACGAAACATCGTCGGCTTTTCTAGATGTCGTGTTGCGGAAGAAAAATCGCGAACGAGGCCCCGTTCGAGAGGAAATTCGCTCGAATTTCATAAATGCGCAGCGATTCGGTTTTCCCGCCGATTTTCCGCCTTAATTCGCCCGCGAAATGTACGTAATATTCCGAATGCGTACGCAGAAGAATGCGTGGGTTTTCCGGGAAAATCCTCAGAAAGCGCCAACTAAAAATAATGACGTAAGAAAACAGACACAAGTTTGAGAGCGTGACGCCACTGGTAAAGGTTGAGGGCATCCCATCTTCAAAAAATTGAGAGAAATATTTTTATAACATAATTGCTTTCATAATAACGAATATATATTTAGTAATCAATCAATCGAAATGGCGTTTGAAGTTGTATTTAATTTGTATACTTGGTATTAAATCGAAAAATATTTGCGCGATGAATTTATACAATGAAAACTCACCAATGATTAAACATGTAAATTTATATCAAAATACGTCACACCATGATATTTGAATGGAAAAAAAAACATTGAATATAAACTGAAAAATATGATTTTGGCACACACTAGGTTCACGTGTGCAAAAACGTACCGACGGGAAAATCAAATGAATAGTAATTTATTACGCTTTTATGTTAGTACATCAGAATATTAAACGCGATGCTGCAAAAATTAAAATTGTTAAATTTCAGCGAATCGAATTTTAATTAACGCTTCACGTGCATACAATTTCAGCAGCCGCATATTAATATTAATATGCGGCGAACAATGCGCACCCACACGACACCACAAATAAGCATATTTATGAAATTTCAGATCAAACAAAGGGACGAAAAAAAATTTTCAGCGAGCCTACACAAAGGAGATTTCTGATTTTCGTAACTTTTCACCAGCACGTTCTTTATTCGTTCCTTTTATTTCAGCAAACCCGTCAAACTTTTCAATTCTGCAAATCCCGCGAGACGCCATTATCCGATTCGTCTTATTTCATTCTGATTTATGAAGAATGATTAATTGAGGACTATCGTATTACGATATCTGATTTTATTATAAGACTGTTTTGCAAACTTTTGGATTATGTAATTAAATTTTGAAAGAATTTTTTCGGTCCTTGCGCATTAAAATTTTTACACTGAACCGTCGAAAGATACGTATATTATACTTAGAGAAATAATATTTAAAAAATTTTAAAGGATCTAAAATGTTTGATTTAATAATATAATTTAAAATTCTAAATAAATTTTTTATCGAATATGGTATGTTTGAAATAGTTATGATTTCATTCTTTACAAGCACAAACGTTAACAGCTTTATATTTCATATCAAAAGTTTATGGTTTATATAAATTTTTCAAAATTAAAATCATTAAATTTTACAACACAAAAAAAATCAAACAAAGCATGAAATAACATAATAATTTTCAGAAACACGATAAAAAAAAAACATTGATACCGTTGAAAAAATATCGTTTTCTTATAAAGTAAACTAGCACGAATTATTATATTTCATATTAATATTATATGCAACACGTAAAAGGCGTGCCGTGAACGCGCTTTCTTAAAATTAAATTAAGCCATTTTTCACCACACGAAAACGCAAATACTAACATTCACAAATCCCACTAAAAAAAAAAACCAAAAAATTTCCAAACACCCCTTAAAAAAAATCGATCGTCCACAAACCCCTGACCGCCTGTCGAAGATTGCGGCCGATATCGCGAGTTGGTACACGAACCGGCAATTAATAACCGGAGCCCTCGCCCCCTAATTACCGGACTAGGGCGAGGGGTTCGCGTATGTACCGAGGGGGGGGGGGCACGGCCAGGGGCGGGTCGCGGGCCATTACGGGCCCGCACGCGGTGCATTACGATCAGTGGTGCACCTGTTAATCAAACCCGGATATGGTAGGCCCTGGCCCGTGTCGTATTTTGGTTCATGGTGTTGTTATGGGGTTCTCAAATTTTGGATTTGGGATTATTTGCGATTTTATTTAGTGTCGTTGTTTTTTGATAATGTAAGAAATTTGGATTTTTTTTTGTATGAAGTGATAAGGGGTGGAAAATCTTATGAAATTTGAATATGGATGATAATGCAAAAAAAATTTAGATTTTTTTTATATGTAGTGATAAGGGGTGGAAAATTGTATAAAGTTTTAATACAGATAAGTATAATTTATTAAAATTTTCTGAGGTAACGATACGTAATTATATCTATCTTTTGACCGTGCCATTAGTGACTTAACTTCTGTTTAATCCGATATATGAGAATCAGCGTATTTGTCAAGGCTAAAAGCCATACAATTTTAATAATTAATTCAATATATTTATTATCATTGAATTTTTTTGAATACACCAAACACTCAAGTGATAGACGAAATCAATAGTTGGATGTAATAATAAATTTTTGAGTTAAGATTAAATTATAAGTTATATTATAGTTTCGATTAATAACTCTTCAAGAGTTAGTTTTCTCTTATTACCACACAATAGACAAAAAAAACCCTAAATTTTTACAGTATCCAAAAAGCTTTCCATAAATTACGTATGATGACATAAATAATATTATTACTTGAATAGAAAATTTCTAGAACGTACTAGTCTAAACTTCGTATTTTCACAAAAGCGTACGAAGCACTTAAGATAATTATTCTTATTCATCCAGTTAAAATAATCTCGCTAACCAAACCAAAAAATTATTAAATATTATGATTCATTTAAAAAAGCAATTTCGAATACACAAACTGCCTTTTTTTCAATAAAAATTTAATTAACAACTTGGCTTCCATTCCAGTTTTCAAACTAATAAAATGTTTAGAACTTAAATCATACTCCGAAGACTCCCTATAATATAAAGACCTATCTAATGTATGCCTTTCATCCGCCTCATGAATAACTCATCATTTTCAGAACAAATGAAACATTGAGAACCGATGAGCCGTACAATGTTATGATAAAGCAACTATATTTATAGTGCAGTATATACCCGAAGAATCCCTTGGTGCAACTGTTACCGGGATATACGGTTGAATATAAAGCGATTCATCTTGAAAGGGCTTCGACGAAAGTTAGGAATTTGTTTTAATTTGACCCTTCCGGTATGAGGGGTTAACTCGTGCACTTCGGGCGAGTATTGATCAGATTTTACGGCGAATAGTGCACTTTCGGTAATATAATACACTTTAGTTTCAGAAAATACGGAGAATATTTAAGCTCGAAGTATATTTCAAAGAGACGTTTCGCTTCATCAAAAGTGCGATTTATATTCAGATATAAATTTATCCTAAGCGTCGTTTTATGCTTCTAGTGCAAAGTCCTTTCAAATTTTCGGGACTCGATGACAACTGCGTTAAATTATTTGAAAAATATTCAACGTTCAAAGGATATTTTTTAACCCGACGATATTTATTATGCACAGTGCGGTTATCTCGCATTCGCATTCAATTTAAATAGATTAACGTTTAATTACGAACCGAGTGAATAATGGCAATGTCTGGTGTTCGTAATGTGCGGTCGTTGACGCTTCTTCGAAAACGAATAAATATTCAAATAAAAATTACCTCGGTGTTTGTATTTTGAAGCAAGGATACAACAAAAACTCACCTGAAACAAAAAAATACACAAAGTTAATTTACATGTGAATAAACAGCTCTTTCGAATTTTTCATACAATATGAAACGTATTTTGTTTTTCAGGTCATAAATATGTGCTCGTGAATTATAACAGTGGCATAAGTTACCATTTTTTATTTTTTGAAATAATCACTTTGTTCCATGCAGCTGAAATTGTTACGCCACACACGATGAAAACATCTTGTAATATATTGCAAAATATTATACGTATGATATGAATAATTTTAATATAATAAACTCACTTAATGATAGAACCCATTAAATTTTCAGTGCACTTCCCCAACCGGAGAACAAGCGCGCTCCTTTGTTAAATAGCATTTTGCATAAACTAGGTGCAGATAAAAGCGATTTTCTTTTAAAGAAAAATTTAATAATTCCATTAGAATTATCAAAATTAAAAATTGTCTTTTATCTTCAATGAAATATTCCAATGAAATTCACTTAGGTTTGTTTTTATGCGGATCTTTTTTCTGTGATTTTGAATTTATGCGGTTTTCAAAAATAATGGAGCCTATCCCTCATTTTCCTATAGAGGACAAAGCTTTTTTTTATGCGAATGCTCATTAAAAAAACCTAAAATTAACACTAGTGCGAGTTACAACCATAGTGCAAGTTAAAAAATTAATGGTTAAATCATCGCAAAGTTTAATCACCGATTACATTTTAAAAATTACGAAATTAATAACAATTCTAATTGTAAGGAAAACTTGCCTTCGACATCTGTATGTAATGAACTGGTTATTTCATCCAGTGATGAAAGTGATCTAGGACAAGTTCATAAACCTTGCCGTTTATTATCGTTTAGTGATGATAAATATGTATGCTGACTGATAACGATAATTTGTACGATTATCGTATAAAATAGACTTTAATATAGTAATTCTAAGATAAATATGTATTGTGTTTTTTATTTATATCAATTTTTTATGCGATTTTGGTACATTCTATCACATTGATTTGAAATTATGCGGTTTTTAAAAATAATGGAACCTAACCCTCAGTTTTCTATATAGTTCAAGTATTTTTTTATATCTATCGCATAAAACTAGATCCAAGCATAATTAAAAAATAAAATCTACAGAATTCACGCCTCAAACACTCGAACTCCTACCATCTCCTAACATTAACCCCCGTCTATTTCAACCAACTTCGACCAAGAACAATCAAAGCGACCACCATAGCCTGCACACAACCCATAGCCGAATTTAGAACGCCATCGCAGGATCTGCAGGACGTGCACATTAATAATTCGCCATTCTCCACAACTACCATAGAACTAAGCGGACGCCTTTCCGGTCAGAGCGCAATGTTCCACCGGAACGACTTCCATGCTCACAAACTCTGGACGATTTTTTTTTATCATATACATACACATATAACACATAACTTGCCAGGCACTTCAATATAGCATAATATAATGTATGCATTGTTGCAAGGGGCAGCGGAGCGAACGACCCCGAGTCACGGACCGGTAACTTTAATTGGAGGCGAAACAGTTGGTGAAAATATCATAGATGCGAAGGAGGAATGTTGTTGTTTTTCGGTTTTTTTTTCTTCGTGTGTGATGTGATGTCGTCTATTTGCCGTGTCGCCGGAGCGTGACATTGCAAAGTGTGCTGAAACGGGCCGTCGAGCTCAAGAAGTTTCTCGGAATCATTTGTATTAAAGTACAGACGTGTTTGATAATAGAAAAATGTTATTTCTTTTGTCGTTGTGCGAGAAAGAATTTCGCGTATTTTTTTGTGAAGTATTTTGCTCAAATTATGTTCAGACCAGCGATGTAAAAAGTATAGCAATATGTATAAGTCTATTCGGAATAAATCGAACATTTATTAATCCATTCTAATCATGACAAGTTATAAATTCAAACCTTTTGTAGTGATTGTATGCGTGTATGTTGGAATAATTTTCCTTTATTTTTATTTTGTCTTTGTTTTTTGTTAATTTTTTTGATTTTATGAGTATGTTTTACATTTTTCATTTTGTATTTATTTATTTTATTTATTTTTTTAACCAGATGTGGTGGTTTTTTTTGATTTATATTTTAAACATTATGTATATGTATTTCTTTATAAATAAATGTTTATTATTATTATTATTATTATTATTATTATTTGAATTACATAAGCATCAATATATTTTTAGTTCAGATGTGGTTTTGATAAAAGGATAAACACTCGACAAATAATTGTACAATTATTTACATGATTCAACAAAAGTCATATGAGTAGATAACATTTCATAAATGTCATAGAATGTGGTTTGATCTTTTCAATTATTATAATAAAATTTCTCGTATTTTATTAACTAACGCTGCACGTTCGGTATTAATTTTATTTATCATAAATGTATATTGATATCGCTGTATGTTAATTATGAATAATACATTCACGTTAGAGCGTATACATACATATAATATATTAGGACGAGTTGAATTTTAATAGCCGCTGTTTGAATTCGAATCTTAACCGCTAATAAGATTAATATTCAAGACCCTTTTCAAAATGAAAATATAAAATTGTTAATACGTTGAGTATGACTAGAATTAAATCGTTTTTACCTTTAATATTCAAATATGATAATCATATCAAATACATCCACAGGGGGAATTCGGTGAATTTATATTTTAAAATGGATATACATATTATAAATTTAATTCATGTTCAGTAATATTTTGCTTATATTTATAAATATATAATTTAAATTACATTGAAGGACGTGTATTTTTTCATTTAACAGTCTCAATACTGAAAAATCTTTTCCTAAAGTAGATATAATACAGTAACTGTCATTTCACATCTTCTTTAACTGCTGTTATTAATTTCGCGATGTTTTTTTTGATACAACAAGAAATTTAAAAATAAAAAAGTAACATTTTCAGTGACAAAGTAAATTACAAATGGTACTTGACTAGCTTTTAAAAAAAAATGCTTTTTAGTAGCTTTTTCATACAGTCCAAAATAAACTTTAAATAATTAAGAAGTTAATTAAGAAGTAATCACAATCGGAACACAATTTATTTTGGCAACTAATTATTTGGCTGGTTAATAATAACTAAAATGATCAGTAAAAAATTGTTAAATGATCAGTTAGGTTAGGTTATGTTTAGGTTAGGTTAGGTTAGGTTAGCTTACTACTACGTGTGACTACATTGAGACTTGATCCAACAAGTTCAAACAGGTTTCCACGTGCACAGAACCGAATAACAACCATATACTTTGTTTTTACTGATCAAAATAGTATTTTTTTACTGATCAATTAAATACAGGCCATTGATTTTCACAGAGTCCCTAACAACGCCGGGTACAAGCCGCTAGTGTTGATATAAATATTTAAATAACGAAAATGTGATCAAAGCCAAACTGATCACACACAAATATACATCCATATTGCAAATAACCCACGATGAATCATCGCGAAAAAACCAAACCACCTACGTCATCGCCAACAATCAATGCATCACAACTCCTCATCATCTTCAACATCCGTCACGCGAAAAATAAAAAAACCAGCCCCAACATCCTCGGCCATACACGGACATCCTCAATCGACCCACACACACCATAAACGAAACCATGCGAAGCGCAACGAAGCCTGACACGAGATGACTTCCTTCCTCGGGAGCCAAACGCGTGACGGACGAAGGCGCGTGCGCGACTTCCCAACATTATGCAACTCTAACCGCGGCAGTAACTTTTTACGAGTAATAGTTAATTGTTATTGCGTCGGGCAGTTGTTTACGAGCCCGCCGGTTCACAATAACCGGCCGTTTAATGTTATCAATTCCAGTGTTAAAAGGCACGCGATACGGGGCCGTTGCGCTTGGAAACGTTGGCGTGATTTTGAAGAACAAACTCGCCTACTATCGGCGAAAATCGATGGAAAGCACACGCATAATATGAAATACTAGCGGCTGGTGCTCGGTGTTGCTTGGGACTTTGTGAAAATAAAGTGTGTACCGAATGTCGATGGCCGATTGTAATTATTGTCACAATCAATCGCGATACCAGCACATTATAAAGGTGTTCGTAAAGTGTGAGTGCAGTTTAAAAGCACTCACTGACTAAAGTGCACTTATACTTTTTGAACACATTATAATTTGCATGGCAATCGATAGAAAAAAACTGAAACGCGAAACGATATTAAAAAACTGAATGCTTACTTAGTTTCTTCGGGTTTCAAAGCATATTCATGCCAAATTTAATAAAGATTCGTTCATCGGTTCAAGAGTTTATTGGATACATACATACACCGTTTGAGTTTTGTATAGATAGATGTGTGTATGCGGATTGGTTGAAGAGCGAAGTAACTCGGTTTCGAGAAAGTATTGTGATATTGTTATCGGTTGTTTATTAACCTAGATTTGATCAGTTTGTTTGTTTGTTTGAATGCTATTCTAATTCTGTGTGTTAATTGTCTAATGCATGTTGATAATCTGAAACGTGTGTACGCATGTGGTATTGTGCATGTTGATTTCACACGCAATGGTACATTTTCAATAGTTTATCGATATTTCAACGAACGATTATATTTAGAAATACTAGAAGAATTTAAAATTGTATCCTTACATATTTTTAAAAAATACATATTATTTCATCGTCCAAAATAAAAAAACTAATAAATTCTCAAAACTGAATAAAAAATTCTTAACCGTTCACTTTTCAGAGTTTTTCCCTTTGGCAAACGAGTCGACCCACATTACGCAACGAAAATGTATACGCATGGGGCCCGCACTCGCAATAAAGTCATTAAGTTTTTAAAAAAGCATGATACGCCGTTTCGCCGACGAACCACTGAAATGTTCCATTAACGAATTTTCAGCTTTGGCCCGATTCGCCTCATTTTCGTGCGAGCCCAAAATAAATAATACACCGGCCGCCCGAAATTAACGTATCGGGCGATTTCAGTTTCGGTTTCAGTTTTAGTTACAGTTTTTTTTCAGGGGTTAGAACGATTGTGCGTTTTTATTGTGGCGACAGCGCGTTCGAAATTAAATTGTACCAATAAAGGTGACTTTTTATGGTCGTTTTGCGTTAATTTCCCGAGCTACTTTTTATTATATTCGGCGCGTTTCGGATGTTTTATTGGAGCTTTTTGCGTTATTTAAGTGTTACATGTTCGTAATATTTTTTTTTTGCATTTCGTATGCTTATCTAAATATAGTTGGTTTATATTAATTCTAAAATATGTTTAGTGTTTAAAGATATGATTATATTTAATATATTTAAGTATTTAGTCGTTCATTATAAATAAGTCACAGATTTTCAAAGGAAACATAAAATATTTTAATCATGATTTGAGTATTATGAATCGTTTCTAATTTTAATAATTTATTTTAATAAACCACGCGTTTAAAAATGTCAAATGACACATTTTGGGAATTGTTTAAAATATAAAATGCATTTTATTCAAATTAATAAATAGTGCCCAAAATAATAAAGGTTTTCCTCAATCGTATCAAGTTTTATTACAGCGACAGTTTGATATGAGCGTTACCACAAATATAGAAGGAAATCCGCTATTATTTATGTAGAGATATGAGTTTTTTGATATTCATAATTTTTAACTATTCATACATAGATTACTAAGCGATGAAATATTCAAACATGTCCATCTTTTTACACAAATATACAAATGTTTTAGAGTATGTACTGTAATTCGAATTCAGTGAATATCTGAATAACCAGAATTCCGTAAAATTTCACAAATTTGTACTAAAATTCGCGCAAATATTTTTCACAATACACGTTAAATTCAACTCATACAAAATTTAGCACGCTTCACCCGTTTCATAATCCACAAACAAAAACCGTACGAAATCAAGCCCAATTTTCCGCGCGAACACATCCACATTCAAACGCGCGTGTTTCCAACCTACTTAACACACCGACATCCAAAAAACAAACTCCCTAGCGTCTTTAGCACTAAACACCAGACGCAAACTACCCCTCAAAATCGCCAACCAAATTAATAAATTAATCAAACTTAATTCGCGACTCGAGGATTACGGACCGCACAAGATATAATATCTCACCGCTTTCATTATGCGAGCGAGACCGCGAACTAAGCCCGCGGGCTCACCGAGTTCAAATATGACCATTAATAAAATATACATTGCGGTCTGGAGGAGCGGAGACGGACCCTTTCGTTAAAAGGTCGAATAATAAAGCCAGGGGTGGGCGTAAGTTTTAGGGGGGCGCCAATTACCGCGTTGGCTTAATACGCCCGATTCCTCCTGGTTTTAGCGGGAAAAATGGCCGTTTGAAATTAGGGTTGTTAGGAGGTTATTATGGCTTGATGGAGGATGCGTTTTGATATAATCGATTATTCAATTTATAAAGATGCGCTTCTGTGTCGTTAGTGTGTTGACGTAGTGCAGTTGATAAGTGGTGTTCGGTTCGGAGTTGTCGGATGAAAAATGATCGTTTCAAATCGAATAAGAGGTTTCGAGGATCAATGGTTCCCTATAAATTCTTGAGGAGATTAAAAGCCGATTGTGAAGTTACGATGCACTTGTGTGCACTTTCTGAATCGCTCGACTGTTCCGCAATATCGATGTAGCATTCAAGCGAGTAATTTGTCACTTTCAATCGAGCGCTACAGTTTAACGAGCCAACATTAATATCTTTCATAATTGCCGACGTAGAATAAACAACGATGTACCGCATCCAAAACATCCACGAAATCCAATATTATATATTAAACCAGGAAGATCTATCGTATAAATTTAAACGCGCATCAATTATTCACCGAGACTAGATACTATATTAAATCACAGATGAATTATTACGAATGAGAATTCATTATACGACCGGCGTAATAAAGCATTGATTAAAGTTTAAGTCGAACCTAATGGGCTTAATCGTGCGTATATATTCCGCGTCCGTATTGATCGCAGTCCGAATTGAAATTTTAATATACGTTTATCGTCTGCGGAGGTAATCCTTTGAATGGCGCAGTCTTATTAAGCCGTAAGGAATTGCTAAAGTTTGACGTCATTATAATTTGATAAAGAAAGGAAAAAGTTCGTCTGCCCTTAATTAGTTGGTGTACGCGCCCTCTCTAGATTGATGATCGCGATAAAAAGTTAGACAGAACATAGTATACGACGCCACAATTAAAACTACCAATTTTTTCCGACGAATATATATATTTTTTCGTGTCAGCACGTGTTCAGATCTAGATATTTCGAAATTAAAACCAGCGTTCCATTATGCACGGGTCGGCTTGACGGACGTGTAAAATAATAGCATCCGAAATAGACACTATTACGTTGCGGGGCGATATTGAATTCACGTAACGCTAGTTCTATGAAAAAAGAGGAAGGCCCTTTTTTTCGGGGAAAAAATATCCATTTCGAGATTATGGAGTTTGTTCATGGAAAAGTTCATTTTGTCCCGAGTGCCATGTAATCTGTGCGAAATTTGCGAGCATCTTCGCTTTTGAATTAATTTAGAGATATTGGAAAGTCGTTTGAATTTAATAACATTTTCAATCTGATCTTGTTTTTTTATATAAAATTTAAATTGAATTTTAATATGTATCTTTATACTTTATTTTGAAAATATGTGTATTAAATAATATATAAAAAAATATAATATTATTTTTAATTTTATTATTGGATGATTACGTTTTTATTTTTACGATTTCCAAAGTAATACTGTCATCAAATTAATACGGAAAACCCTATTATTTTTATCAGTGCCTTTTATCTCAAGTAAAGTGCAAATACCCACATATTGACTCTATCCTTGCTACTACACAGTCGCGGAAAAGTAATCTAGAACCGGGAACGAGAAAACTCTTCTAAAAAGCGACTACACCGAAAAAAGCGGAAGCACGGAACTCTTCAACGTAGATCGGAATTGCAATCGCATCATTGCCCGTTTATATATCGTCTCGCTCATTACCAAGATAATTTCCACAAGAAATATATAAAACATATTAACAGATACAATTAAATTTTTAAATTTTTAACAAACGATCCAATACGAAATGTATATATTAATTCAAACATTGTCGTAATTCGACGTAATACACAATCGAAACGAACAAGACTATACACTGACTCGTCTCTTTGATCTCGGATTTCTAGCGAGTGTTAAACTGCACAGGCAAAAGCAGGGGTAAGAGAGGAGGACGGTTTCTCAATTGTAATTCAAAACACGCCGAGTTAAGGGATAATGCCGTGTTTGTGATATCCTCGAGCGAATCCTCCGCAAAAACCCCCTCACCCTTCAAGGGTTGCCGAAATGTTTTGCGAAAAGTACTCGAAACGGCGATCTTGAAACAATCGATATTTATAAACATCCGATTTAGACTAATACATGATAGAAATATCATAAATATATTAGACAATATCATATGAAGAAGGCGGTATCAGGACATATACCCTTTGGACAAATATCTTATGTTTATTTAAATATTTCATAAAAATATTTTATGTAAATTGTCAGTATTTATAATAAAAAATAAAATAGTCAATATCAATACTATTTTATTTCGATCAGCAAAATACAGATTCTTTAAAAAAAATATAGGCTTTCAATCATAAAAAATGTAAATCTATGATACCCGTAATTGATCGTATTACATACAGATTACGTCCGTTTTTACATTTCATTTGATTTTGTATTTCGATAAAATTATTAATAAATGCACTTTATACAAAAATATTACGATAAATCGATGCAAGATTCATATATTGATAAACCACCATAATATCATTGATTTATTGATTTAATTTTTTTTTTATTGTTATAAGATGGTTAGAATTGGAATATTTTTTACGACCGCACACCATAAATTGCCATAGATAGTTATTATAGATTAGTTATTATTTAATTATTACTATTATTAACAAATTTTCATCCATGGCGGGGGGGTTAGTTGTTATGACGATTTTTACACGGGGGGTTAATGTTCAGAAGATTTGTATCCGGGGAGTATGTGTCTAGAGAGTAAATTTCCTAGAACTAAAGAAGGCTTTACAGTTAAAAGCAGCAAATTCAACATCCACCCTCAATCCGATCGTCAAGGATTTTTTTACACGAAGGGGTTAGTGTCAAGAGATTTTCATAAAAGATTTATATCCAGGAAATAAATGTCATAGAACCAAAGAAGAAATAGAAAATTAGAAAAAATAATAGAAAATTCAACATCCACCCTCAATCCAACCGTCAAGGATTTTTTGTAGAGGGGGTTAATGTTCAGGGGGTTTCACTGATGATTTGTGTCCAGGAGGTAAATTTCCTAAAACCAAAGAAGGCTTCACAATTAAAAGCACCAAATTCAAGATCCACCCTTGATCCAATGATCAAGGATTTTTTTGCCCAGGGGGTTAATTCTCAGAGATTTTTACAGAAGAATTGTGTCCATGAGGTAAATGTCCTAAAACTAAAGAAGGCTTCACAGTAAAAAAAAGGTTGAAAAACAGAAAATTCAAATCCATCCTTGATCCAATGATCAAGGATTTTTTTTCCACGGGGGGTTAATGTCCAGAGATTTTTACAGAAAAATTGTGTCCATGGGGTAAATGTCCTAAAACTAAAGAAGGCTTCACAGTAAAAAAAAAAAAACACCAAATTCAACATCCATCCTCAACCTGATCGTAGAAGCCTTCACAATAAAAAGCACCAAATTCAACATCCACCCTGAACCCAATCGTCAACCTCCATCAATGGCAATCCCACACAAATGCCAACCCTTACCCTCGCCAAAACAGGAAGCCTACACCCCTCCATGGTGTCCTCACCATCTCCAGAGTTTGCCGAGTCGCCTGTTAGGCGTGTTTGCGTAATCACCGGCTCTGTGCGAGCCTGCAAAGTTCCGGAGGTCGTGTGGTCGCAATGCGGCCTGGGCGAGGGTCGTCGCGAATAATTAGACGGCGTCGATGACTCGGTTGGAAGTGGTGATTGTGAGCTCTCTGAATAATTGATAGTACAATTGCTGCGCCGTTTGTTCTCCGAGGGCTTGATTGTCCTCCGCGGGGCGGGGTGCGGGGTTCGCGTATAAATAATTCGCGGAGAAGATTCGTATTTTGCATAATATCGAGGCAGATGTTGCTGGTAGGGATCGGCCGGATTTGAGTTGGGGTTTCGGTTCTGTAAGATTCTAGTGTGTTTTCGGAATCGAGTTATTCTAAATTCGACGTGAAATATTTAACGATTTTGTACGGGAATGTTGAAATTGTATGTGAATAGTAGTTTTCATGGTAATTACCATCCTTGAAAGCAAACTATAATACATTAAAAACATTTAACGCGATAACTAGCATT
Organism: Hydropsyche tenuis; assembly: GCA_009617725.1. Classification (NCBI taxonomy): domain Eukaryota; kingdom Metazoa; phylum Arthropoda; class Insecta; order Trichoptera; family Hydropsychidae; genus Hydropsyche; species Hydropsyche tenuis. The sequence goes on along the minus strand of VTON01000143.1, from coordinate 5,839 downwards.
ATTGCGTAATATAAACATGATTTTATATAATTTTCGTTTTCCATTACGCTAATTTTACAGCAGTATTCCAACTTTCGTTTTAACGCTAACGACATATTGTTCGTTTAAGTTGCGCAATAAAAACATTGTAATCATACACATTTTCAATTACATTATCACATTTAAACACACTAACAAATCCAAAATCAAATCAAACATAAAAAATATTACAAATTTAAATCGAAAACGATTTTTTTTTTACAAAAAAAAAACGAAAAACCACCATAGATATCAAATTTATTAAAGCCAAAAATATATTTATTAAAAACCGCTTTATTAATAAGTCCCCCATCCTGAATTTCGGAAATATGGAGAGCTTGCACGCCTGTGCGTAAGTTGTGCAAACTTGGCGCAAACTTGGAAGTCATTTGGTTTAATTAAAAAGCGAAACGTGCTGCGCTATGGGAACGTCGCGCGTTTTAATAAGGGATATGTTGGCCCGTTTAAGGTCCTGGGCAAAACCTTGGCTTGCATATATTCGTATATGAGGTGTTTGGAATCAAAGATAGTATTGTATTAAATAAATCTAAATAGATATGTAAATATTATAATAAATATTGAACGGTTCTATTTTAGATGATAGTCAGATAGTAAAACTTTTCATTCATCAAAAAGGTATTTTATATATTCATTAACTTTTTATTACAATTCATATTCATTTGAAAAAGATACCAGTTATTTCTATAGTAACTTGAAAATAATTTGGTGTCGTATAAAAAAAATACATAAAAAAATATCAAAGATTTTTAGTTGAATTTTTATTTTTCGCCATTACAATATTATATTATGGGAATTCTTTGCCATTCACCAAGATGGATATTGTGAGTTTTGAGTCTGTCCTTTTCATATGCGAGTATATGGAAATGTATAAAATCCAATGTGTGGCAGAACAAGGGCTAGCACGCCATCCGACAGTTATTGACCACCCACACAGTGCGGAGAGCTTTTCTGTGTAGCTCGGGCGAGTTTTCAAAAGAAAATTCGCATAAATTTTCTACAATGCTGTTTGCTTTTATTTGCGCTATTTTTACTCTCGTGAAACTTGTGTCTATCATGAATGGAGTTTGTTCGACCTAATTTATTTTCATACACATTCTTCTTTTATTATCTTCTACGCACACCTTCAAAATTCCAAAACATCGTAATGTAATCACATCAATCAAACATTCAGCTCTATTAATAAACAAAATCTGATGATACTTTCGCGATTAAGACTCGACTTTCGACTTTGACTTTCAGACTTTGACTTTGCACCGTTGTATAAACATTTCATTATTCGTGGGTCGGTTTATTATCGTGTGCGCGACTTTGGGGATGGGTGATTTATTGGAACGAAAAGTGGGCAAAGTGTCCCGGATCACGCACGTGTTTTACGACACGTGTCCTAATCTGGGTGACGTAATGAAAAGGTCTTAAGTGCCGACCGAAAGTACACCCACGCGGACCCGAGCGTACACAGCCTTAAACAGTACGTATTTCTCGGGAAAGTACACGTGTACTTAAACAGAGAACGTGTACGTATTTGTCGGTGTGGTTACACGTGTGTGAGCTTTCGCGTTTTGTTAATGAATCAGTACTAATGCAATTAATCCGGAGGGTCGTTAACGGGTGGTGGTCGAGGCTTAGGGGTGTTAACTCTTTTATGCAAATATGGAACTATTAAGGTATAAATTAGAATACCGTACACACACGAGTATACTCGACTTTTACTGTGTAATTACTTAAGACCACAATTAAGTGCATTAGAGTCGTGACCTTTCAAATTGAACCGAATACGAAATGAGATGCTTCGCTTAATTTGATTAAAACCTAAATGGCGCAATTTTTAACCCACTTCGCAAAGCCCTTACAATTATTTACAAAAAAATATACTAAAAATATTTAAATTTACCAAATCAAATCATACTGCCCTTATAAAAAACCGCTTCCCTATCATCCAACTTTTTATGCACCCCAAACTCTAACAACCCAATTTGATTCTAATTTCGATTACAATACCCTTCCCAAACTTCAAAAATACTCACCACCACCCACATTTATCCAATCAAAAAACCTCCCAGTCAACTATCAATCACGTAATTGCGACTATCCGAACTCGAACACAGATCTAAATAAATAATAACACACTGGGGATGAAAAAACGCCACGTCACATCCAGAGCGAGCGCGCGAAACAAATAGCCCGTTTATAATGCCCGGGCCCCGTGTCGTTTGTTATCGCCACGTTTTTGGATACGAGGCCGTTGTATATTGAAAGTTCACCTTCGTCTCCGACGACAGGAATAAATTGAATACGGAACTCGGTTCCCGGGACTCCGTGTCTCGGGAAAAGCGCAAAAAAGCTCGACGCGGCCGCACACATACCGCGGTATACGGTCAGGGTGGGTGTTGAGGTGTGTTCGGTTAAAGTTGAACGTGTTAAAGAGAATGGGTGATAACCGATTAATTGTTGAATGTATAATTTTCTAAATGTGTAAATGGATAAAAGTCTATTTTATGTTATTTGGGATGCTTTAGTTGAAGTGTTTGTTCATCATCATCAACGTTCATTGCGGAACAAGACCTTTGGGAAATTCAGGTATCTTAGTGATAACTCTTGTTGAATTTAAATATTTAATCTATCCCTTTTCAAATAGTTTCAGTTAAACATTGAGTAAATTTATATACAAAATTCATCACTTGTTGCTTAACTACGGTAATCGATGAGAACATATGTGTTAAAAAAAAATAAATTACATTTTGGTTTATCGTACTACCGAAATTTTTAATATAAATTAAAATTACAAATTGTAATGAACTTTAAATAATTTCGATTACATTTAAGTTGTGGTTGCATCCTTAGAATATAAACGTTTAGAAAAGTTCGAGGTTTTCACGCCCCATTCAAAGGGTTTGACATATTGCGCATTTCATATGATATGGATACGACAGAGGATGAAAAATGTTGTTTTTTTCTTATACTAAAAAGTGTGTTTTGACATTAAATACCGCAAAAAGCTAAGTAGTTTTTAAGTATTATATTTATAAAAAAATGAATAATTTTGCATATAATTGCGTATAATATTTTCGGTAATCAAGATTATGTAACGAAATTTAAAATTCTTCACAAGAATATTATGAGCAAAGAAACACGATAAACAAGCATAATCACAGATCACCCGGTATTACGCGATAACATCAAGAACGAAATTTATTCTACGGAAAAATAGGCTTTCCGCAATGTTGGCGAAACAATATTTGCCTTTGAATAAATCAAATAATGAAAATCCCAGCTCATTTCGGCTCGAATTTTCCTCGGCGAAAAAGATCGATCGACACGTAGGTTTTTCCGAAGAAAAACAGACACTCGCGAACCGCTTTGCTCGCGCACGTGTGAAAGCTTTTTCGTCCTTTTTAACTTCTAAAGCATAAATAAAGCATGCGAGCTTTTTTACTCCAGTAACGTTCGATTTATCGTGATAGCGCCTAACACGAACGAGAAAAATATAATACATAAAATACACAAAAATTGAACGAAAATAAAACGAGAACGCGAGATGCGATGCGATGCGATGGAAGTAAGCGCTCGCGATACGAAAATCGCACAAAGCCTACTTATTCAGAAGATCAAAAATATATGTATATTATATGAAAAAAATATAATATATTAAAATGTGTTTATTTTGTAATAGACGCTAAATATTTGACGCCTCTCGAACACCAGTCAATATTTCCCTTGTCCAGCGACCATCTTCCCTTCGTGCAATATGACCCGCCCACTGCCATTTTAGTTTTTTCACGAGTTCAATCACGTCCGTGACTTCAGTCAATTTACCGATCCATTAATTCCTCTAGCGATCTTTCAGCGAGATGCCTAGCATACGTCATTCCATCGCTTTTTGCGTACACCGCAGCCTATTTATTTGCCTAGCATTCAAGCACCAAGTTTTACCACCATAAGTTAGAACCGGCAGGACACACTGGTGGAAAATTTTGGATTTTAGGTATATGGGCAAACTGATTTTTACTACTGTATGAAGCCTATCAAATGCGCTTAATTTTATTCTACGTGTTCTTTCTGCGTTTCTATCTCCATTTACATGATATAAAAATAAAGCATCACTCCAAAAGACAATGTCATCCCCTTCAAAAAAATTTCAAAAAAAAACCACAAACAATCCAAACTATATTAAATTCAATAAGACCGAAGAACCCCAATTTTTTTCTGGCAGCCTTTGCATACCTCGGGCTCATCTCGAGCCCGCCCCTGCGCGCGAAAATCGCACAAAGCCTTCCCCACACGACCCGCCCCCCGCTCGCACGAAAACGCGCACAATATTATAAAACGAGCACACGCACTCGCGTGTTTATTTATCTCGTCTTTTATCCGCCGCGAACAAAATACGATTTGCGAACGGCGAAAAAAATATAAAAAACCGCAGCTCGCTTTGCATAATTGAACGGGAGGCGGGCGAAGAGCGCGGCCCCCCGAAATGTTGACGATGACTGGCCGATTTTCGGAGAGCCCCCCCAATCGATGTTCGGATTAATGCGACGCATAATCTTCCCCGGGCGAAGAGGGAATATTTGATATGACGACGATAATGACAGTTATTTCGGGGGGCCATAAATATGTAAATGCTCCCGGTAGGCATCGCCGACAAAGGAAAAAATATATACACGCACAAATAAAATCCACGCTGTATATATGTGGACTGCGATATAGGGTGTCTTGAAAAATGTATATGTGCTGAATTTTTGATCGATGGCGTTTGTATTGCTGAATCCATTTTTTTATACATATATGTAGATTCGGTGATGAAAAAGGCTATTAAATATTCCTAATTTGAAAAAAATTTTTTTTTCAAATGCACTGGTTTTTATCAATGATTGAAATTAAGTAATACACAATTCGTTTAATATAAATTATTAATTTATTTGTTTCACGTCCAAGGCTATACAAATGAAAAACAGTGAACGAATGCAAAATACAAAACTATATGTAGATGTATGAATTCAATATTTCAAATGTACTTTCTTAAGAAAAAAACCCTAACTTCCAATACAATTCAAAAAGCTATTTCCTGCAATGAACATTTATAAAGACTAACCATAATTTATTCAGAAAACACCGTCTACATACATCACAAAAGAAAAGCGTTTGTTTTATTATTATAGTTTTGGGAAATTTTCTTAGGTGAAATATTATTTCTTCTTTTTTTTCTTGTAGTAACAGAAGGAGGTGTGTCCCACCCGTCTAACGCGAGTATAAGAATTATTTATTACAGCACGCATTTCGTTCTCGGTAAATATGCATGATATAATGTGTTCATGCGTAATCCCGCCGATGAAAACTGCTTTAGCACCCTTCATAATGCGAGACATATTCGTATAGTGATATGAATTATTTCGTAGAGCATCAAAGCATTCAAGCCATTCGGCTCTATGCAAGCATATAAAATTTATACTAATAACAAATTATTCCGCTCAATTGTAGTATTCATCACGATTTGAAATTGAATAAAAAAATAATACGTTATTGATACTAATGATTATGCACGATAGAACGAATTAATCATGAACTGAGCGATACATGATATTGTCGATGTATAGACACATTTTTATCTTTCAAAGAAAAATAACATAAATTTCTCATTAAATCATATTTATTATTAATATTATAACATATCAAAGAACTCGTTCATTAGTTTCATCGCATTTTTATATACGTACATCACACTCAAACCCAAAACATAAACCGCGAATTCCACTGTCAATTTTTCGCGAGCTTTCCATTCACTCGCACGATACATTTAAATAAC